>JAOEHI010000928.1:0-41971 GCA_025447815.1 Percopsis transmontana
TATATCTATGTATGTGTATCCATCCATCCATCCATCCATCTATATATTATACATACATATACATGTATACATACATACATACATGTATACATACATACATACATGTATACATACATATACACTCACACACACACACACACTATACAGTATTTGCATTTGCCCAGGTCCACAAATAAATAAATACAACCGCTCATACAGACCCTAACAAAAACAACCAACACCTGCAAAAGTCTACGCATTGTCAGACTTTGTGTGCGTGTGTGTGTGTGTGTGTGTGTGTGTGCGCTCACGCCTATGTGCGTGTGAGGGCCAGAGTTATGATTTGGGGGGAAACCCCATAGCGGTTTGTGGGGTCCACATACATAAGTAGTGCTGGTCAAGGAACAGCCACAACTGAAGCCTACACTGGTGTTTTGAGAGAATGTGGCTGCCAGACTGAACCACAAACCATACAAGCTCCAGTCAGCCCACCCCCACGTTCTTTAGCCGTGTGCCTGAATGGCATCCGCTGAGGACCCTGCAGACAAGCTGACTAACGCTTGGAGACTCTTAATCATGTCATGAAAAATAATCACTAAAATGGTATTTCATTACATTTCTTTTTTTTTTTACTTTTGTCAACAAACTGTCAGTTTGTGTGCAAGACTATGATGAGTAAATGGCAAGCTCAGACTATTATATTTCACTCTAGCATAGACAAAACTACAAAGACATGAGGCAAAATGTCTTCTCCAGTTGAGACTGTGAAGCGTAGTCTCACATCAAAAAACAAGACATTCATGTCTTATAAAATGTTTTAAACTATCAATCAATCTACATACTCATGGCATTGCAAAAGTGTGACATGTTTTGGGTGATTTTGAGTTTTCTAGATTTGATAGGAATTTGACAGATCTAAAGGCCTGTCAAAAATGATCAAGGATTGAGTTATTGTGTTTCCCACAAGTCTTGTAAAAAGGATGTTCGATTACGTGTTTTGGCAAACACTGTATACAGTATTTTGTTGGTTTATATTAGGCCTAAATAAGTCAACATAAAAGTCTATTTTTCATGCTGTAGACTTTAGAACTGGCGTTAAAGATTTATGGGCCTTGTATTAAAACATGCTCCATCCTACTTGTGTGATATATTATGGTATCGTTATTGTTTTGGAAATGATAGAAGAATGTCGTGTATCACATAATAACTTGGCAATCCATATGCTTCATACCGACGATTAATGAGCCACGCAGATTAAACACATGTGGCTTTAATGCATGTCTCACATCCCTGACTATGCGGATCCTTGTGTGGGGGGGAAGGGGGCCTTGATGTTGTCTGGCTTCACAAACCCCACAGAAGAGCAGTGTGTGTGTGTGTGTGTGTGTGTGTGTGTGTGTGTGTGTGTGTGTGTGTTTATGTGGCATGATTAGTGACGTCCTCAACACTGGCTCTGTTCCCTAATGGGGCAAATGGGGGAGACAGGGGCCCCACTGTCTCAGCAGTAGCCCACAACGAGTTAGCTGTACTGGGCACGAAGCACCCAAGCTTCCCCTTTGGACTGGCTCCACCGGGGGGGGGGAAGGGCCCACTGCCCATAGAGGGGAGAGTGAAAGAGCGTGTGCAGGAACAGGGGGTAGGGTGAGGAAGGATACATGCACACTGGTGCCAACAGTATGTGGAACTGAAAAGAGCTTGAGGTGTGTGTGTGTGTTTGTGTTTCATTGGTGATGCCTCATGTATATGTGGTTTAATCTAATCCCCAAAAAAAAAAAAATTGTAATTGTTCAAATACTCAAATTCCCACAATTCCGTGTGCCAGTAGTCACTGTGTCCAAAAAACGCTCTCTCGTTCACTAATCCCTACAACAAGGTACACGATTGAACCATCCTTTTGCGCCACCATTGACAGATCTAGTGTCATATAAACAATAGTAATTTTAAGGTCTGTTCTTAATGTAAAATAAACCGTAGTGAAATGTGTTTTTTTTATTTGTTTGTATCTTATGAACTGTGGTTGTGTGTTCACTTGAACTCAATAATAAATAGTCGCTTCAATTAAATTGTCAAATGTCGCTGTATTGGATAGTTACGCAAACATAGAGGGTACTTGAATGAATAAATATAGCATGGGTTTCCGTTTTATTGTTAAACAGATTTTTCTGGGAAGAGATGCAGAAGAGGTGAAGAATTGCGTTGTGGTATTTGTATCACAAAATAGTGTTGGACATTTTCCGTTGCATTGTGGGAATTGTTGAGGGCAGTCTATAGTGTATAAATTCTACAGTTAGAATTCAGATACTTAAATGAAATGGCGGAATGTCAGTTTAGTGCACTATATAACAAATGGGGAACGAATTCGGACACAGCTGTAGTAATTATCTCCAGTTTGCTCATTTAGCAGGCGGGACTCAGCAGTAAAGAGAATATTTACTTGTTGAGGTACTCGGCCTGTCCACAGACTTTGAGCAGGTAGTCGTCCACGTCCATGTGGTCCAGGTCATCCTGAGTGTAACACAGAGTCTGGTAGATCAGAAGGTCCACCGTAGAGGAACCTGCCAGAAACAAACCTGCTCAGTGTATGCTTGCATGACCAGACAAGAACCTCTACAATACATACACCTCATCATATGGGGATATTAGATGTTGACAAAACAAGAGAGGCTGATAAAGATGTGGGATGGGGGTGGGCGAGTATGTAAGCACAGTGGACCCAGTGAGCCGCTAACAGATAATGGGCTAATCACCATGCAGTATGCAAACTCACACACCAGAGAGTGGGAATGACGATGAGGGAAACACAGAGGTGAAATGCAGAGGGTTAGAAGCTTCTGTGCCAGCATTCATTCATCTATATTCTCTCTCCCTCTCACAGTGGGGAGTCTCAGAAACTGAGCCGACTAAAATTGATATTTTTAAAGAAAAAGAAAAAGAAATGCTTTTTATCTGTGTGTGTGGGAGGGATTTGGGGGGAGTTTGAGGGGAGGGGATTTGTGGGTTAGGGTAAGCAAGGATAAGAAGGGTTGTGAGGAAGGGGTTTGGGGTTAACCACCGCCGCTGGTGCTACATTGCGCTGTCCCCAGCCAGGCCTGGTTCAGAGGCCCTGCCACTCTTTTTTAAGAGCAAAGGGAACACTCTGCACCATTTCGGTATGTCTGTGCTTTCCTCTCTCTCAAAAGGTGAATTCTTGTGTTTAATGGCATTTAAAAGCCAGACTGGAATGTGACATCAAATACACGGTTGCCATGGTGTTTTATAAAATCTCTCTCTCTCTCTCTCTCTCTCATAAAACAAATTAAATGGTTTTATTATTAAATGGTATTATTTTATTTGATTCTGTTAATTTATTATAATTCATTGTCTATTTATGCATCTTTATCATTATTGTTGAATAGCCTACAGTACTTTGCGAATACACTGTATCTATACTGTATATAGCTTAGCCTTAGCTTATATATTTATATGTTTAGCCATGGCCAATAGATAGTCACAGCATTGTCAATAAGACCTGACAGAGAGACATCAATAGAATGCCAGGATGTGAATGAGGAAATGTCAGCGTGTGTGTGTGTTTCCGACTCAAGACTGAAGTCATACAAGGATCCCCTTGGTCTGAGCCAAGACTACTATGCTGTACTCACAAACCACAGAAACAAAAGGGAATTATTATTAGGGAACTAATATGGGACTTGCCCCAGCTTGTACGCGGGCGTGTGCCTTGAAAACACGTCTGTGTTAAATACTGTATAACGACTCTCAATGTCTAGCAGTTTTTCCTTCATTCAAACACACTGCTGGCTGCCTTACCGTCGCAGGTGAAGGTGAGAGGTTCTCTGAAATGCTCGCTGATAACAGTGACCTTCACACTGACTCCCAGGCCCTGCTGCAGCTCCTCATTGCCCACCGAGGGAGACCACACAAAGCCAGTGTTTTTAGAGCGCTCACCACAAGGGTAGGCCGACCGCAAGCTGCATACACACACAATACAGGTCAAGGGCCGAGCTATGCAGTCTAGTGTTTTGCGCTCTGCACCACCACATAAATACATTTTGACTATGCTAATTGTACTCAGGTTTTATACATGTTTAGCACAACACATGGAAATAACCTGCTCAAAACGCGAGGTTTTAAAATACTAACTGCTCAGGGATACTAAATCTTACTAAGTCTTATTCACGTCTTAAGTTAAGTTACACAGACACAGATGTGTATACTGCAAGCACACCAAAAAGCAACACAATGTACATTGTAAACAATACAATTCTATTTACACAAACTGTTAAACTGTTGGTTCAAATACAATATGAACTATCCAGTGATCCTAGTTTCACTGGATAAAAGTGTTGTACCATATCCTTTCATTAAAGAGAGCTAAAATACTTCTTTTAGAGCTAAATCCTTCTGTGCTTCATTTTTGTGTTGTGTTCTGCTAAGTAATATGTGTATTCAGGAACCTGCAGTATCCAATTATGGTGCCGTTGCATTTTTACTATAATCTTCTTCAGGTTTTTTCTGCGTGCACCTGCACAGTCCATTCAAATATTCTCCTGTTGGAATGCTTAAGGCATTTATTTGATCCCAGCTTTCACTAAAACCAGAGTAATTAGATTATAAACCGTTTTAACAGCCACTTAATCACAACAGAGATCTTGTCTGAGACATTAGTTGTCATGACGAGACAATAGCATGTCTTGTGTTTTTAACCTTGATTTAACCAGAAGTGTGACTAATAGACTATTCTAATTTTCAAGAGAGAATGTTGACTGTTGGACAAAAATCTCACACACACACACAAAATTGTGTGCATGCACGCGTGTGTGTGCCACTCACATGTCCAGCATATGACAAAAGCCAGCCACCTCTTCATCTCTCTCCTCAGACACCTGGAAGAGCTCGTAGCCGAAGCCATTCATTCTGGAGCTAAGAGACACCTGCCAATCACACAGACGACACACTCTTGAGTGTGACTGGACTAGACTGAGCACACAATGTGGATGGATCCCATTATTACAACTTACAACTGAACAGTAATATTAATATGCAAATAAATGTAACTGTGGAAATGTACACAAGCAATGCTCAAAAAAAGAGGGTAGCGGGGTAAACATAGTTGCAGCTAATGAAATGACTTGTAGGTCCATTTGATGTAGGTGTGCTGATTAGCAAATATGTGCAATACTATGGTGTAATTGCGTCAATGCTTGGTCTTGGCACACCTAAATCAAACAGACCCATTAGTCATTTTGTTAGATGCCATCGCGTTTACCCTGCTATGACATGCCTGTAAAAAATGTCCATTGTTTAAAATGACCTACAATAAGGCCTAAAGCTCAAACCAAGTGTAGTTGTATTATAACTTCCTGACTTTAAAATGTACAGTATCGTGTAAGGGTGAAAAGCTTTGCTACTGACGACTGCATTCAGCCACAAGGCCAGGGTTTAAGATTACAAGCGGTCCAACCAGTTTGACAGCTTATAAAGTAGTCTGAAACTGATTAATTGAAACCGAGTGTAGGGACATTACATATCCTTGAAATGTGTTCCAATTCTATTAATGCAAAAATGTGAGTGGATTATGCTAGTATGATGAAAGAGTTTTACATTTAACAATGAAGAAATGAAAGCCCAACTACAGACATGATTCTTTAGTGTTTTTTCTTGAAGGGGACTGAAAAACTGAAGGTGTAAGTCCTTACCGGGTCTGCAGAGACTCGTCGTTGGTTCTTGTTGCTTTTGGGAACGGGCACATACGTCCTGGGTGGCACTTGCGGGGGGAGGGTCTTGCTCCGAGCCACAGGCTTCCCCGATTGGTCGCCGTTGGCCCTCCGGCCGCGGGGAGCCTGCTGGTTCCCGTTGAGCCAGGAAATGGACTCATTGAGGTTGTCGTAGTTCAGCTCCCCGGACATGACCTTGGGCTGGTCCACATCCGGGCTGAACAGATTCACGTCTCTGGGCGCTGGCGGGCCGCGGGGAGGCAGGAAGGGGTTCTCCGAGCCGTGGGAGGGGAGGATGGGGTTCCGGGGGGGCAGGGCGGGGGGGGGATCGTCCGGGAGACGGGGGAGACCTTTGGGCAGGGACCCCGAGATGGAGCCCGAGCCGAGAGAGTCCCCGTAGCCCGGGTAGTCCCCCGCCTTGCACACCTCGGTGCTCTCCAGGATGTACAGGGGCTCCTTGCTGTAGCCACCGCGCCGGGAGGGCGCTGCTCTGGCCGGCGTCAACCGCGGGGACTGGGAGCCCCCAGGCTGGTTGAGGGACGGGTCAGACCCAGACAGGCCCCTGAGGAGACTCCCCCCCGGCGGGCTGGGGGCGGGGCGGCCGTGCGCGGGCCGGGGCCGCTCGATTACAGAGGAGGGCGGGGCGGGCTTGGAGCCCGAGCTGCTCTGGCTGTCGGTCCGTGGGCTTTCCTGGGCACCGCTGGTGCTCCCCCCCTTGTCCTGCTTGAGGCGGGAGAGGGCGTCGTACTCCATCTGCAGCGCTTCGGCCAGCACCAGCTCCTTCTGGCTGAGGCCCAGGGTCTCCAGGCAGCCCCAGCCGGCCTCACCGCTCTCCTTGTGGGTCTGGGTCGCCGACATGACGCCCCCGCGGGAGGAGGAGGAGGAGGAGAAGGAGAAGGGGAACGGGAGAACGGGGGAAGGGGTCCTGCTAGGAGAACCGGTGTGGACACATCTGGCTCAGGGAATGTGCACTGAGGAGAGGAGGTAGGAAAGGAGAGGAGGAGAAAGGGTTCAGAGACATCTGTGACAGCAACAACAATGTGTCAATGTGTGTCAATGTAGGACAAATGTCCTACACTGTTTGACTTCAACAGGAAACTGTGTCTGTTAACAGGTGACTGCAAAACTCACTGTAGCTCTTGCCCAGATTCCTAAACCCCCATGTGCATGTTTAAGCACACACACACACACACACACACACACACACACACACACACACACACACAGGAAGTGTTCATACAGCGGTGTAAGTGGGTGGTAGCTGAAAGAGGTTCAGCTTTCTCTACTTGTCCTCACATACATTGAAACCGCTACACAAGTCAAACACAGACATAATATTCATTAGCATCTGCCTAAATACCGAGCAAGCATTCAAAATATCATTTCATGCCCAGCAACAGCTGGTATGTACCATGCACAGTACATTTCCCTGGTGTCTAGGTTTCACATTTGAAAGTTTTAACCAACCTCCCTTTTCCCACAGGCAGTAAGCAGATCTACATATCTGCACATATCAATACTGTATAACGCTACAAATGATAATAATACAAACACAACACATGGGCATAATACAAACTAATATGGCGGGGGTGGGAGGTTCCAGCTAAAGCCTTTCCCAGACTCTCAGGAGAAGCTACGAGGACATACCCTGTGTTAGCGTAGCTAGGAGTCAGCCAAGAAGGACGCCGGTGATTTGATAGGCAAATATGGCACCATACGACGCTGGGCAGGTGTCGAAAGGAGGGGGTAAAAAAATAAATAAATAAAAAAAGGAAATTAAGGGAAGCGAGAAAGACATTTTTGAAAAATAAAAGAAGAACCTAATCTGAAAGTAAGAGGAAGTAAAGACTAAAGTGATACCAAGCAGCAAATATTACTGCCGAGTGTGGGACACAGAAGTGCCTTAACATGCAGTTCTAATAACGGTCACCACATAGTTGGCTCCAAGATAGAGAAGAAAAAAAATGTTGCTTCCCTCAAGAAATACAGTGTCAATACATTAGAGTCTCAATACCTAATATCACTTCTATTTTTACATTTACAGCATTTAGCAGACGCTTTTATCCAAAGCGACTTACAATTAGTACATTTGTCAACAGTTTTAACTGGTTAATCACCAGTTTTTGCAAGCACATAACATTCTTCCAGAATAAGCGCAGCGACATGTAAAAAGGCTACTTTATCTATGCATTTGCACAACATTACTTGAAAGTTATCATTCGCTCCTCAAACAGTCAATAATTGTTAACGGCAAAGTGCGTAATATTCTAAGAGCTGATCTAAGAGTAGAAAGAGTATCTTTTTTTTTTATATAAAAAGAGGAGGAAATGAGGATAGAATAAGGATTGCTAGTGGGATTAGTGCTATGAGGTAGAAAGATCGGTGGCCGAGGTACTGAGATGGATTTTGAAGAGGTGGGTTTTAAGTCTCTTGCGGAAGATTGGTAGTGACTCTGCTGTTCTGACCGCTGCAGGAAGCTCATTCCACCATTGCGGACAGATAAGAGTCTGGACTGGGCTGAGCAATTCTTACGCGCAACTCGTAGCGACGGAGGTGCCAGTCTGCCAGCCGAGGTGGTAGATCGAAGTGCTCTGGCTAGGGCTTGGAATCTTACCATTGCTTGGAGGTAGAGCGGGGCAGTTCCTTTTGCTGCCTTGTAGGCCAACACTAATGGGTGAGATGGAGTTAAATTTGAATTATTGTTAAGACTTAAAAAAGGTAATGTCGCAAACAACTGCTGGACTCTGTCAGCCTCAAGTTTTAAAACAAAATGTGGCCCCAATAATGGCGGCCCCTTCACCAACCTGTGACTTCACACACACATTACTGAAAAAGTCTTAACAAGCATTACAGTCCCAAACACTCCTTCACTAGTTTAACTTCCTACATTTTGTGATTAGGAGGATTTGTGATTTGTGACATTTTGTGTGCAGGAGGAGGACAGGGAGATAGGGGGGCTTTTTGCTTTGAACTTAATGCTAGCTGTCACCAAAATCTTTTATCTGGGATCCAATAGAGCGTGGAGCCAGTCAGGGTCCTGAGGGTGGATCTGTGGCCCGAGGGGAAACACTCAAAATAGGGCTGGCGGAATAGGGGGCGGAGACAGCGAAAGGTCAATATTGTCGGGGAGGGGCGGAGGGGGGTTGAGAGGAGATGGGGAGACGGATGGCTCTAGGGATGGAAAGTGTGTGTGGGAGGGCTAGCAGAATCCACACCACTGCAATCTATCCCCCCACAGAGAAAGAAGCCCTTTCAATTAGGGTTAGTCGGGGGGGTCCACTAAAACAGATAGAACAAAGAGCTGCTGCTAGGGGCTATGTGTGTGTGTGCGTGTGCGCTCATGTCACGTGAGTGGCGGTCAGACAAATTCACACTGCTCACCGGCCTGACAAAGGGGCTGCTGTCATCGCTGTCATCCACACACACACACACACACACACACACACACTCGCCCATCGACGGCCCCACCCGTCAACACACACTACCGACACCCACGCCCAGAAATGAAATGCTGACAAATGACACATGCCCACTCTGAAATGGTGTGAAACATGCTGACAGTTAGCGCTCGCTACATACACATGCACACGCACAAACAATAACATTGGAGCACCCCCCCCCCCCAGGCCAAGCTTGTAGCTGGCCGATGCTATGATTGCTTGCCCTGCACCCTCCCCCCCACCTGGAATCCAGGACTTGGTCCATATCTTCTGACTGTATCCTCATCAGCTCTGTGTCCCAAAGGCCTAGATGTTCCAAGGTTATGTTTTAGCCCTCTTTAATAGGTTTCAGTGAAGGCTGAGCACACATTTTCAATGGCATTGCAGTTATATTGCATTGTGTACGCAAGTGTTTTTCATTTTTCTATCCTGTTTGCACTAGTTGGCATTTGCTAACAGGCTACTCTCTGATCATTCTTGACACATTTGTGTTTCCACCCATGTAAGTGATTGGCTACTTACAGCATGCTGACTTTATTTTTCTCATAGGAGTGATGCCCTTAAAATATATCTTTAACACCCCTGAGCTGAATAATGTAAACTACACTCCTGAACATCCATCAACTGCTTTTGCAACGTACTCCAATGAAAAGACAGGGAATGTAGGCTACAGTATGTGCTGTGGAGGAAAACAATGTGAATAAACCAGCACACTGAATTTGATCACTGTAGGGCGTACTGGTTTGCCAACTAGCTAAGTGCAGACTGTCAATATACAATTAGTCTCAAATATTCCAGCATTAGTTGTATTGCCAGGTTAGCAAGCGCCACAATTACTTTCTCCTTGTTGAAAGTTTGTTTTACACAGAACCTTTATGGATTCATTTGAAATTGATTGTTGTGTGAGTAACTCCCAAGGTAACTAGTTAGAATTAATTCACCAACAGCAAGGGACCCCGACTGGCATGGAGTGCAGTCCCAGAGCGGGGACTGGGGCAGGTTTACTTGGTTTCTTTTTTTAGAATTCTGCCCGATTCATCAATCATTCTTGCACACAACCTCACAAACAACACATCCCAGACACACACAACTAGAGTCAAAGCCACCCAGTTCATTTAGTACAGTACTGTGATATCCCGACCGTAAACGGTGTAAAGCCACCGCTTGCTGCTGTAGGCTAGATGTGCAACAACTCCCCAGGTGTAGGCCAACAGACTCCATCAGCCATACTTCCACTGTCAGTAGCACTGCAGCAGTTATGACAATTCTCTGTGAAATGTAGCTGTTCTGTCAACAACTCCCAACTGCCTCTCATTCATTGGTCAGTCGAGTTTATGCTGGTTTTTGTAGACAGTTTTCAAGGGTTTCAGTGAATGCTCCCAGAAGCTTTTTAGAAATATCTGTAAACACTCCTGCAATTGTGTAGGAGGGACTACACCAGGTCAGTGGATCATTTGCAGAGCGTGGTAGTTGAGGTTATCGGTAAGGCTTGATAAAGTAATTCCACTGGATTATGAATCAGCCTTAGTCTATGACGCAAGAGAAAAATATTTACGGTCAATATCAGTCTACTATCTGATATCACTTCATTGTCTATAAAACATGTCTGGCTATGAATGTGTATACTGTAATGACGCAAGGTTTCTGTTCCGTTGTTGGGAAACGCTGACATGCTGACATATCATACAGGGAAGATGCGACATAAGACTGAACCCACAATCACATGCATAATTTTCTGACGTTAACAAATTAAGTTATGAGAATGCGTAGGCTAATACGAAAGTATTGTCTCAGAAGAACTGTGTGAGAAACGAGAACCAAATCTTATCAAATGAACGAAGAGATGACTTAAAGCATGTTCCAACGGCCAATTGAACACATTATTACGTGAGAAACAATGACAAAATAGAAAGACTAGGAGTGAACGTTTTCTATTTGACAGCTGCTTGTGCTGCAGCCTCCAGCCGCCCGGCCGGTTGTTTGGTGCAATGTTTAACCCACATGTGAGTCCTTGATACCGCCAGTACATTTGTGGTTTTGATGGAGATCATGCATCCGTGTCAACCACTAGGCAGCCAGTGTTTACAGTGTAGACTTTAGTGTCCACCGTCCTGCCGAGTCTACGGAATTGCGTCGTAGGAGACCATACAATATTCTAGGAAAAAGCAAGTGGACTCGAGGCAGGGACTAAAAACACGTAACAATGAAACCCCATGTATCGCTCCAGTAAATCATTACCAGGTGTAGATGGCTTACCTGCTCTTGATCTATAGCCGTCGTGGATGGGTGGTTGCCATTTTAAAGCGCTTCACTTTCGAAGCCCAAAATATCGATTCCAGTAAATGGTTATTTTTGATCTGTATGTTCCGCAGCAATTAGGAGTTTCTACCTTCTGATAGAGGCGATATCTCACACATTTAGTTGATCGAAACAGATTCCAGCTTCCCTGGATACGACTACATGTGCAGAACAATGCAGCCTCTCTGCGCGGTGGCCTGGCTGTTGTGTTGTGTTTGCGGCTTGCTGAGGTTTCTGGTTGTGCAGTCCTTTCCTCGACTGTGGTGGGGCCTGGGACCAGGAGTGGGTAATGCAGGAGATAGTGACATCATGCGGATACGAGGTGTAACGGTAGATATTTATGAGCAGCTACAGTGCATTAGCAGTGATACACCTCTGAACTATAAAAAGAACGATTGATACCAATAACATCACCAGCAGCAGTGGTTCGATCCGTGGCCGCCCAAAATATGTGATAAACCAAAATAAACCGCATCTTTTTATATCATTGCATAACAACTTAAAGTATAAAGAACCATAAACAGCATTAAAATGGTATAAGGAAAATATACCAAGATTAGAAACAACAACAACAATAATAATATAATTATGAATAAAGATAATATTATTAATAACAATAACAACAATAACATTACTGTAATTATTAAGAAGATAATTACTATAGCATGCCCACCTGTTGTCTGAACACGTATTTTTTAATCTAGGTGAAGCAGTGTACATTTGTGGCTTTCTTCCCAAATTTAGCCTTTTTGCTGCCTAACCCTTTAGGAGAATTGGGCTATTGTCTTTTAAATTCACCATTTAATATGTGTATATACACACGTGTTCCCACGCTGTTGGGCCGGAAAGTCTTAAATATTGTTGGTTACAAGATAGCAACAGTGGGAAAAAAGTGGGGAAAATGTGAAAAAAGCATATTATTTTGTCTGACTGTGAGTAATAAGTACATTATTCATAATGACAGCCATAATTAGGCTATTTTCAAGGCTACTAGTTTTCTTGTGACTTCTGGCAATAATGGTTATAGAGTAAGGCAGACACTAGGGGGCTGCAGAGTGAAGTAATCCTTGATCATAGAAATTTGATGGAAGACTGTTGACTTCAACTTGCACAATACACTTGCGTAACCTGTCTAAATGTCGGCAGTATTTCCATTCCAGTAAATGCTTGATGATGAACAAAAACGCATTTTCAGGATTCTCGAATGGATTTTTTAACCAAACTAATTCGATACATGCAATTATTCCATTTAACTTTTATTTCCAATTATTAGGCTATATCAGAAAATATTACTGCATTATTCTGAGCCAATGCACAACAATTATACAAACCTCATCGTCATACAGTACAGGCCAAAAGTTTGGACACACTTCTCATTAAATGCGAATGAGAAGTGTGTCCAAACTTTTGGCCTGTACTGTATGTCCTAGCATATCCCATATTTGCACGCTACCAGTGTGGGTTACCGATGAAATAGCCTATTGGCAACCTTTGCTAATTGTGACTCATTTTATTATACGGATTGCATAAATAAATGACATACATTTTATCATTCTGAAGTAGGTCATTAGGCCTGTGTATGCCTGTGTATACACAACAAAACCAAAGCAATGAGACAGCTATTTGCATCACATCTTCAACTTGTTTGAAGATGTGCACAGTGAGTGCCTGTTTAAGATTAGTCATTAGTCAAGTCTTTTGGAGATTGTGCTATCTCTCATTATTCTGAGGAGTGACTTGCATTGATTGATCTTCGTATATAGCTGTAATATACAGTATGGCAACATTATTGTAGATGCCCTGGAGGTTTTTCTTGGATAGACATGTCATAGAAAATCCCCTCATTCACTCATTTTTACCATAATTACTCCCAAAGATGATTTGGTATACAAGGTCATGGAAAAAGTAATTGTACCAAAAATAACAAGAGATAAGGAATGGATTTTTATGCGTCTATTTTGGAGCATTTACCGGTGGAAAAAACCCAAGTCCATTTTATATTTTATCTCAGGTCAACGGGATTCACACTGCATGAGACGCTACACTACAACTCCATAATTTTGGATTAAATGAAGTTAGGGACGTTAAAAAAGTGAATATTTACTGAAAACACACAGAGGCAAGAGCCTGATACATTTAGAATTCAGTATAAGAGGACCGGAGGAGACACATACTGGAAGGTCAGCTTATTTCCCTGACCACTCTGCTAATGTAAGATGGCAGGCACATCTATTAGTTTGACCTCTGCAGCAGCATGGAAAAAGAGAGGAGGATAACCTTTGTCTTGCAGTAATCCAGAGGTAGCCTACTGTGGTTGAGCCAAGACATGGACTTGAGAGGCCAGACTTCACTGCTAACAATTGATTTTAAATTAAAACAAGAACACACAAATAACCCTAATCCCTTAATGTTCATAATATTTCTTTATTTTTTTCATCCTAATAGGTTTTGCCAAGATGTGACATAAACTTTAATAAATGATTCTGGATAATATAAAGTAGAAACATTCCTCGACAGGTGTGATGAGTTATACCTGCAGATCTCCCAGATATTAGATGGTTCCCTTCAGGCTTAGTTGGGAGAAAACAGGAATGTCATGGCTGCTGTTGTTCTAAAGGAAACTTCTATGAATAAGTGTATTGACTGAAAAGGAAACATAAAGGTGCCTTAGGAGCAGGCACGTTGTAAAGGACGTCTATAGGCCCATTTGAGGCATCACACTGGGAGACTTCAAAACAGACTTAAACTCAAAAGGATTTAAAGGGACACTCCCTCTCTACCCCTCCCCCAGCAGAGCGCATAGATTTACACCCTTCTCTACCCTTCCCCTTATGGCCACATGCACGGTCATTGGACTGGAGTGGGGTGTCACGGGGTGAAGCTGTCAGTCAGTCTGAGTGTCGTCTTCAAACGAGCAACGAACCTTTGGCTATTACGTGGAGCAAGGATGTTCAAAGGCGAAGTGTGCTGGTGCACTTTAAAGCTGGATGCTGCGTTTGAAGCGTTTGATCAGTGTACTGAGGCTTCGGAGTCTCATCTCTGAATCAGTCTCAGTGCTGGAGGTCAACCACACGGTAGGCCCATCTGACAGGACAGGCCTTTGTACTCAACAAATCATGCTTGCACAGGTACAATGGGCTGCTTTGATCTATGGGTCGGCTGAATTACCCAAAGGTCACTTCAGATAGTAAAATAGTTATACCTCCTTTTTTGCTAAGAAAAATCAAAACATGGTATTTATTTATCTATAATCTGTGGAGTATAAATACACCTGCAATATTATAGATTATGAATAAATAAACACCATGTTTTCATTTTAGACTAGACTAGATTGAATGCCTGGTGACTACAACAGTACAACTGTCTGCGTGTGTTTCTAACCCCGTAGCACTTCCCTGTACTGTATATGTTGAATATACTCAACTTTATAAG
The DNA here is from genome assembly GCA_025447815.1 of Percopsis transmontana. NCBI lineage: Eukaryota > Metazoa > Chordata > Actinopteri > Percopsiformes > Percopsidae > Percopsis > Percopsis transmontana. The sequence continues at coordinate 14,864 of JAOEHI010000928.1, forward strand.
CATAATGCACATCACACAAACATAATGTATACTTTTGTTTGATGTCTCATGTTAAGCATGCATTACTTGGGGAGTGGCACGAAAGTGTGAAAAGGTGTGATTTTCACTCATGTTCTGGGAAATAGTTAGCATACATACAAAAAGTTTACCTAAAATGTTCATTAACCGTTACTCAAACAACATCTTAAATAACCAGATAAATAACCAAACCAATAATGGAGAATCTTATTTAAAAGCATATACATTAATGAAGATGAATAATTCAGGAGATCATTTCAGTGGTGTTTGTATGAGCTTTATTTTCATTCAGTGAGGCACCTCAAAGGATGAATGTTTGATAGACGACACTACATTTTCTGGTCCTCTCAAAGGTTTTAGGAAAAGAGAGGAAGCTGTAGGTTGTCCCTGCTGGGAGTTGCCTTGTTATTTTTATTTTTTTTTAGCAAAAAATTCGTTGTTCCCAGGCTCTATGTCACTGCTGGGTCTGGAAAAATCTCCACCTGTTGGTTGTGTCAGTGCTAACCCTAATATAGCATTAATGGGAGGTAAAAGCCTAAATCTTGGGTGGACATTTCCCAGCACAATGAGTGTTTCCAATAGTCATTCTCCTGTGTGTTCCAGATTAGAGAAACATGTCTCTCTTGATTGCAGTAATGCAATTATTAGCATTCTTATAGCTTCATATAACAGCTATACATAGAGTAGGCCCTGCTGTACCCATTTTCCCCAATATGGAACAATTGAGTCAGCAAGTATTTGTCTGATCTTGCGCATTCTCAGGAGAAAATGTATGCGCCTCAAGGCTTTCCGCAAAATAGAGAAGATCAAAAGAAGATTGTGGAAGAACACACCACAACGAAAGAATGATGGCCTATCACTGTCTCAAGAGACTGCCCTGGATGTAAGCGAACACACACAAGCACATACAGTGTACTTGTATTTTGTAGTAGGAAAGAAAAATACAATCTTGATAGTTATCTAACATTTAATTAAAGGGGTGAAATGTATCATCTGACTTATCATTGACACATTTATCCAAAGCGACAATAAGCACATTTGTCAGTAGCTGAGTAGGTCATACACCAGTCATCATAAGTACTATAAACACATTTTGTTAGAATAGTGAGTCAGCAGTCATTAGGTCTATAGTTACTAAGCATTATACAATTGCATGTCAACATGCCATTAAGTACTTCAAAATGAAATGCTCAGAGCTGATGATAACGGAAAAGGGCAAGGAGGAAATATATACTGTATATATTTAATATATAATAAAATAGAGACAAACAGATGATTGCCAATAACAGATAAGGGTAATGGGAGTGCTATGAGGAGGAGAGGTCAGTGGCTGAGGCACCCAGGTGGATTCTGAAGAGATGGACCTCAAATCTCCTGCGGAAGTCAGTGACCCTGCAGATACTCGACTGACCACTAGGAGGCAGAACGATGCAAAGGAGGATCCCCGTACTGTCACAGCAGCTTTGGCCAGTCCACCTTTCCTGTGGAATCCAACACTCCAGTCCAGTTCCCTACTCCATCCCAGTTCCCCACTCCAGCCCAGCCGCCAGCTCCAGTCCGGTCATCCTTTAGATGGCCTTTAGTTGTTTCCTACCCTTTTGAGTTACTCACCATGCCGTTAAATGGTTATTTAAGCCCTGAGTTCTCCACTTTGTCTTTGTGGAATTAAATGTTTTTTGAACATCTGAAGCCAAGTCTAGTTCTCTAAAGTCTCTAAAGTTTGTATCCCAGTGGCATAAGTGGTTTGTTTCTTTAAGAGATACTTTCAGCGCTTGCGTGCAGCCTCCTTTGGTCGTTGTGACGCGTACCAAGCTCACACTGGCTGCACAGGGACTACAGGGGTGCATGCAAGTCGGCTTATGCTTTGTCCAAACGTGATTTCAAATGTGAATCCATTTCATTGTGCTTTGAGGCAAAACAATTCGGCTCATGCATGTTTACAAATACTGTAGAAATACCCTGCTCAAAACGGGAGGTTGTAAAATACTTGTGATGTAATCATGCAATGATAGATCGTGCACTTCAGGGCAGTTTCCAAACATTTTTACGGCGCATATTTGCATTATAACAACCTAACATTACATTCTATCAAGAATTAACCCTAAATCTTTCACCAACACTTCCTCAGACGGTTTTCAACTCAACTGAAAAAAAGTGTTTGGGGGGTTTAGTTACTCTTTTTTCTTTACAGTGTAGTACTATGGTCTGCGGGAGGTGCTGAAAGCTGTAGTTTATGAAGTAGTTCAGTGACCCTCAAATAGGACCCCAAGACACCTGACCACCCAATAAAACACGACTCTGCTTCCATTCCATTAGTTGTCTTTCAACACAGGACTTGATGTTTCCTCTTAATTCTACTTAAAGAGTTGCTGACAGGTTTCCCCTCTGAAGCGGCAGATATTCTAGCTAGCTTTTTGTTGGATAAACACAAAGTGTCCAAAGGATCTGTTTCATAATTTCCCACAAAAACATCACAGGGGGTAGTGACTTTTGATTGTAACCTCTAGAAAAAAAACAGTATAAATTAGTAAAATCTTATAATAATTTCAGCCTGAAAGTATTCTAATATAATGTACAATATGATGACAGTGTAGAAAAACAATACCAGCTATTGTCATTAACTAATAAAGCTATGAATCTACTGTAGCTAATGAAGCCTAGTGCTGATTCCTAACATTAAAGCAGCCCTTTACTCTGTGACAAGCCAGTATAGGCGAAGACCTGCTTTTGGGGTGTGGTAGTACACTTAGAGAAAATGTTGACTAACTGCCTTGCACTCTCCTGCACAATTTACAACGTAAACTAGAAAGCTGGCAGAGAAGCGTGTTCTTATTTATCTTGGCTCACTTCTTATCAGTGGAGATTGGAACTGTTATGAGAAACATTCTTTGTGGGTGGCCCTGTGTTTATTTGTGCTCATATAGGTTATGGCTTTGGAGGTCTGGCTTATTTTGTACTGTACTATTTTGCACTACCAAAAATTTAGCTCCAGTCAAATTCCTTCTACATATTTGTAAATGTTATATAAAAGTTATATAAACAATTCTATAAAATATAAGTGTTATCTTATATTTAGGACTTTATATCCTTTTATTTATCAGTTGAACGTTTTGGGGCATGCGTCCACATAATGGTTCTAAATAAGCACCTCCTTAACAGTGGTTGTATGAAGGCAAATTATTTTGGAGACTAAAGAAAGCTTTCCTTAGTTAGCGTTGCACTTTAACCTGAACTTTCAGCGCCTGACGTAGGTGGCTCTGGCTAGAACAAAGGATAATGGTCACGATGACAAGTCCTAGTGCTGTCTCACTGTGTGGCATGCAGTCCGCTATACCGTACTAGGTGCACGCACACGCACATGCACACACACACACACTCACACACACACACACACACACGCACACACACAGGTACAGAAGCTCGTGTACGCAGACAGTAATGTTACTTTAGCCCTCAATCAAAGGCTCTTGTCAGGCTCTGCCAAGATCAACTCTGTTTCAAGGTGATTAATTCGCCCTGTGAAAAGACATGGGAGCGAGTCCCATTTCCAGGGTTTTGTCATTGGTGAATGCGCTAGCAATCATTGGCAAGGCTAGCTGGAGACCCAGAATGTAGCCTATTTCGGGGGCCTTGAATTACAAAAGACCAAAGCTTCTGTTGTGTTCTCTAAAGATATGCTTAGATACTGTAATCACTGATGACGATGTTTTTTTTGTCTGTCTGTCTGCATTGGTTGAATTCAGTACACTGCAAAAATGTAAGTCTTTTTTTTAGGTTTAAAATAATATTGGGCTTGTTTCAAGATAATTGACAAGATCATATGACTCAATTTGAGACAAATGTATTTGTTTCAAATTTTTATTTTGCTCTGTTGGCAGCCAGATTTACATTAAGTTAAGTTAATTTGCTTAGATGAATAACTATTTGCTTACTTTCAGCAGGGTGTTTCCTGCAGAGTAGTGACTTCCTTTATGTTCTTTTTGAGAGAAGACAGTATTATAATCTTAAGTCTCTCATCTTACTTTTTTTGTCTTGCTAATTCTTTTCCATATTTTTCCATCCCCTCTCAAACCACTCAGCTTTCACTTTATGCATTTCTAGTCCTCTGTGGAATGCCGGTTGTCTATTGTAAATGGATTTGCGATAACACATTTAACACACTGATAGGAAAAAGTGAAATATCATATTAATGAAGAGTCTCTTCTAGTCTCAAGGAAACAATTTCACTGGCGTATTGATCTGAAGACTCCTTTTAATGCAGTCGAATTTCTAAGGGAATTATAACAGGATGCTGATGTCTTGTCATTACAAATAATACACATAAAGTCCTCCACCTTGCTGTTTTCTGCTGTTTAAGATCAGCTCTCATTTGAAGCTAATGAACATCGACTTGCTGGATGAAAAATCGCGGAGGTAGTATGTGTGTCAGGTCGTCATAAAGTGGACACAGGGGTGACTGCAGCTCTGGGAATGTGAATCTGCTCTGTTGTGCTGCAGTCAGGAAAACAAAGAGCCGGGGGCCGCGGCCATCAGCGGCCGCAGGACACACTAAGCGTCTGGTGACAGATCTGTTGGGATGCATGACCACTTTACACTGGGCTCCCTGTGTGTGGAAGTCCCCGAACAGATACATGGTGTTTTCACTGCAGACTTAGTGCGCACCTCAGGAATTCCACCGCGGTTCTTTCACAAGAAAAACCTCATCGTGGGCGCTTCTCCAAACAGTTAGGTGTTTAATCGTCTGTGGTAGGCTATAGGAGGCTGCGAAAGTACTGTTTTTCTTTTACCTTGAGGCAACGGATTCACGTAACTGAGAAAGGGGGGCCCTGACATTGAGGAAGCTGTTTTGGTTAACATACTGTATGATGGTAAGAGTTGACAGGGTTGAATTGATAGCCCATGTCAGCGTTGGTGGAGGCGGAAGGGTTCCGAAAATTACATGAAAACATTTCCAGGCAAGAAAATGGACGGCAAAAGTTGTGCTCATTTCATCCTCCTCAGCTATGAATCCTTTGTGGTTGACTTTAGAATCAATTTCAAATTCAATTCAGGCTATATCTGATGAAAATACCACATGCTTCAATTTGTTAAAAGTAGACCATACAAAGAAAAAGAAAAAGAAAAAAAAAACGTGGAATCGTATTCGAAAGTAGTAAGATTTATAATAAGCAGTTAACAGGTAACAAATCTATGCAGCTGTCATTCTTAAATTCTTACCTCAGTATTCAGAATATAGCTTAGGATGGGTTCATATTTTATACTGTTAAATTGAGATTTGCTTAATTTGGGCCAAGTGCAAACCTATGTGTGAAGCATAAGTGTTCTTTTTATGCCTTACTGTATATAAAGTCCATATTAAAGCTGCTATTCATAACATAATTGTGTTATGATCCATTCATATTGAGCGTGCAGCTATGGACAAACGTACACACACTGCCTAGCCTTCCAGCACAGCCCTTGATTCAAATGATGCTGAAACTTCAGATGCCGTGTGCAGGTCACATGACCTGCGCAGATAGTTTATAAAATTTCCAAGCAGCACAAATGTGCCAATTTCTATTATGCTACCTTACTCAATCATGCAAAGAAATAATAATACAATTAAATATATAATAAATAAAATTAAAATAATGGATAGCCAACAGACTGCATGCCCATATAGTCATTACTGATCATATTAATCTCCACTTAGAAACATTTATATCATTAGTACTGTATTAGCAGCTTAATTGAAACGCTAAAACGTAGCCTTATACATAGTCAGACCTTGCTTGACATTCTTTTTCCAAATATCCAACTGTTTAATAGAAGATCCAGATAAAACACAGGCTAATGCTCCATTTTGCGAAACATCCACATTTTGACCCGAGTGCTGTCCTTGTAAGGCAACCCTTCATGTAAAAACACATTATAGGTGGAAGTATGACAGCCTCTGGGTATGTGTCTGGAATTCACCGTTTGCTTGGCGGATAAGAGAGAGAGCTTGGAGCTACAACAGAGGTAGCGGAGAGTTCATCTGCAGGTAAGGCTCACCTGAGAGGATGACCCTGAGCTGTCTGTCTGCCCGGGCACGGCAGGGAAGGAAAAGAGGGTCATTTTCAGGCTTCACATCTGTCAATCAAACCCTCCCGGAAATCCCTTAGCTCTCAAACCGTAAACCAATGGTTTGGGTGAATATGGAGATGGAAGAAGCAGCGAGCAGTTTAATGGCTATATTTTCTGAGTGAATGATTCCTTCAGTTCCCCTAGGGGTTCAAGACAAGGTATCAGTCTGATGCGCAGGGTCGGCCGGCGTCCATCTTCTAGAAGATGGAAGAGCTCTCTTCAAAGAGCGTCTCAATGCCGCCTATTATTAGCTGTGAGTTATAAACCTGCCCGTATGATCTCTATTAATAACCTGTGGGAGATGTGATGACTTGGTGAGAGGCTGAGAACTTAATGTGGGGGGTCAGATCAGCTGTGCAGGAGCGTGCAGGTGCGTGCAGGAGACATCTGTGTGACACTGGGAATACATCAGACCTGTCAAACGTCCTCCCATTACTCCTATTACTTAATTAAAGGTACACTCCCCGAATGTGTCACAGCGCCCTGCAGAACCCCGAAATTTCCTCCCCGGCTCACTTTTTATGTTCTGAAGAATGGGCGCTGTAGGGGGAGGCGTAGAGAGGAGTGCCAGCCACTCGTCACTGAGGAGGGGCTGCTGTGATGCTGGTTTCAGGACACACCTTGTGAAGTTTAACTTGCTCTCCAGCACAAGAGGGAGGCACAATATGCACACATCTGTTTTTTTAGATTATATTCTGTGGACTGTTGAAGATCACCTCCTCATGTCGGCCGGGCACCGCTGTCCGCCCCCCACTCCTGCTTGTCTGTGCTGTTACGAGAAACTGGGAATTATCTTTGTGATTTATCGCCCATTTCTTTGTGATTACCTCTCCGTGCAACAGCGGCTTCAGGACAGTGACAGCTCTTTCATTGTCCGCTGGCAGGAAACAGGAGTTTTGGCCTGAACCGGTCCGGGTCTTGGTGTACCTGTCCACTGTAGACAAACGTGAGATATGAGCAAAGATAATTTTCCTGTAGACGGGTGCTATCAGAGCTAGTGAAGACATAATCAGCTCCCTGCCCCCTTCAAATGAGGGTACATGGTTTTAGTGTTGAGGTTGACATTAAAGATTTGCCTTTTTCATTAGCAAAATAGATAATTACAATGTATGGTTTCATCTCAAAAAGATTAATTTCTTGTTACAGTACTCAAAAATATTAAAGTGATGATTGAATAGATCAAACACTTAATAATCTCTATGAAGATCAATTACGTCAAGGTTAGCAAGCGCAGCTGTAAACTGTGACTTTGATCCCCTCTATAATTCTCTTTATTGTAACATTCTAAAAACTGTTTTAATATTGGGCTTTTTGTCAGGAGAAAAGCTAGAATTGAAAAGCTAGAACCATATTTGCTCTTAGTAAACAATTCAGGTGTGTTCAGATACTGATACAATGAGAGGATTGTAAGGAAACTGGCAACATTTAGAGCAAAGTAAACTCAAACATTCAAGACTCAAAGTAAGCTCATAATTGTCGATCTCAGATATTGTGCAGCCTTTTTACTCCATATGTTGGCTGGAAGCATTTGCTTAGAAATTCTTGAATAAAACTAGAGAGGGTAAAGTAATGCCACTTCTGTCTCGTTCTGTCTAGATTCATCAGTCTTGTTGTTCAATCAGCCTATGAGGCTTGGGACAGCGCTATGGACGCGAGTTCAGACACATTGGAACCCAGTAGAGTGTGGAAAACAAAATCACACATCACTGTGCAGGTGGCTAAAAGCATGTGCTTTTATTTGTTAACAACACAGACTCAAGCTCTTAATGTCTGCCTCAATCAGGATCAATGACGCTTTTCTCACAAGACGGTCTGTGTCTATGTGTGTGTGTTGGCATGTGCATGTTTGTGTGTGACAGAAAGGGATGAGTAGAAAACGTATATATTTGAGTGATGACAGGGGTATACACAGCTGCAAAGCTGGTGGTTTGAACCTCCAGCTTTGAGTTTAGGATATCATAATATCCACTTTCACATATCCTGTCCTAACCTCTTCAAAGACCTTTGTTTTATTGAACATTGTGTCGCATATCACCAAAGATGGGATCCTTAAATAAGGCCATTAAATAAGCTTCCATAATACTGCAAATAGTTAGATTCATGACTTACTACTTACTTATTACTGTGCCTTCTGGTTGATTCCAAGGTTAACTGTGCATGATTTAGACTATTCTACTAACATTAAATGAGCATAATGTGTTTGTTGAAATATTTCAGATTTAATGTCCTCAAATGAAGTGTTCAATATACTTGAGCTAAAAGGAGAAATACATTCGCAGCTGGCCCAGACAGTGCTGTTTGTTCACACTAGGAGTCGCTAAAGCTTCAGAAACTCCCTTTTCTACTCTGCCAGCATCATAGAGCCGTTAGGCTAGTCCAAATGCTGGTTTAACAGAGCAACAGCTAACTGTATTTAGCTGTTGCTCTCTTAAACCTTGGAGTTAGTGAGCAATGTGATACAATGGACTGACACTCATGACCATTTATATATATATATTTATATAGGTATACTGAAGAAGTTAGAAGTGCCTCGTGAATACAAAATAATTCAAAGTAAAACATAGTTTTAGTCCCTTGACCTGGATTGGAGATCTGCTTGAGGAATAAATTGGATAGAAGTGTATACCCTTTAATGTAAAAAAGAACCAAATATGTTTTTTTTCATCTGGACAGCGCCAATAAACCCACTGGATGGGTAATCTCTTTACAGCGGGCCATCATGGGTGGCTAGCTGCCACTGGGAACACTGGGAAAGGCCAAGCGGAACCCGTCTTAATAGCTTCAAAAGCTTTCTTGCACACACTGACTAGTGAGGCCGTAGCTAGTGAGGCCAGATCTCCAAGAACCATATGTCACTTCACCTAATCTGTTTTCCGCCCAGCTGAGGGGGAAAGACACCTTTTAGTATTTATCACATTTGAATGCGAACAAAGCCTGAAGGGGGTTTGTGTGTCACATTTGAGGGCCTGAGAGCCCTTCTGAAAGGGATCCCAGTCGCCACGGAGAAAAATGTGACAGGCCGCTTTATCACTGCTCACCAGCCGGGCAATTTGAAAAATATTGCCCCCTTTTAAGATGTGTTCTGAGTTGTGTGGGCCTAACCCAACACACATTGCTGTTTAGCTTTACTGCAGCCTGGAGATTGCTCCCGATAGCCACATTATGGAGCCTCGTTGTCAGTGTTTAACAGTGGGTTGGAACTAAGAGGATTAACTTTGGCAGACCAGTGGTAGACCCAACATCCAGTCTTCCCCTACTTAACATACAGTATACATCCTAATAAGTTTTAATGTAGACATTTTATTACTATTTACAGTGTCTTAATGTATTATTTAGCTTTGATTTAACATAAACAATTAGCTACAATTTTTAGGTCACAGCACACAGGGGTTCAGCTGACACCAATGTCGCAATATAAGTTCCATTGGATGTCTGTGTCTTAATTTTAAAAGGCAACATCAGTTTGTTATTCAGACAGTGATGGCCCATCGGCCAGCCAAGGCAGTAATTCTATAGGCAGCGGGTGAGGTCATTAGTTAATTGAGGGTTATTTAGGGACCAGATGTGTGGATTTACTACTAGATAGATAAATACCATGTGTGGAACGAATGGAGACTCAAAAAGCAGCCAGTAAACATCACACACACATCTTCTATGTGAAGAGATTAGATGAAATGTGATAGGCTAAGGTAAGAAGGGTTGCAGAGGTGATAGCATTTCAATCTTTCCTAATCTCTATTTCATATTCTCACGTACTTTAAATAAAGCAAGTTTTGAATATATAAACATACTGTAAATACATTTTTCCAGGTATGTCACAAGGGAAATGGCAGTCTTACTAGAGTAAGACCAGCAAGACCAGCAAGTCCAGCCTACCTGTAAGCATCCTTGAGTAAGATGTTTAAAACCCCTTCCTGCTCGTTAATACTTGCAACTGTACTCACTGTTAATCGCTTTGGTTAAAGTCTCTATTAAATGGAATTACTAGATTCATACATATTTTGGGGAGAATCATTTTAGGGCATTCATTGTATTTTGAGATGAATGCTCCTGTCCACAAATATTTGGCACCGCGCCACACTCATTTTCAAAGAGGTAGCTGTATTAACGGCTGCTAGTAACGACAGTATCACTTTTTCCCTCAGGGAAGAGAAGAGAACGCAATCTTGCCGCACCATCTCTTTTAAGGCTCACAGACGCAGCAGACACACAAATGCTTCTTTTATTACCTGGCAGTGAGCGTTTGCTGAATGGCATTCCAGATATACACTACACTAATCCTGACGAGGCACGAGCAATTGTTTTCCCAATGGAGCACTGCTAAGCTGATCCAGAGATTTGGATCTTTCATTCACTTTAAATCATATTAGGATATACAGGGCTATACTAATGATTAGTAGTCAGTATGGGTAAAAGAACTTAACACGTTCTACGCGCATTTGAAGCTAACAGTGCTAGCGTTAGCCCGCAGGCTACACCAGCAGCGCCTGTCGGAGAGACGGTGTGCCCTTTCATGCTGTCAGAGCACGATGTGAGGAAGGGTGAACATCAGGAAGGCCGCAGGACCCGACGGCATCCCTGGACGGGTCTTCAGATCCTGCGCCAACCAGCTAGCTCCGGTGTTCACTGTAATCTTCAACCTGTCCCTCTCCCAGTCCACCATACCTGTATGTTTTAAGAAGTCCACCATCGTCCCTGTGGTCAAAACCCATAAGCCAGTCAACCTGAATGACTCCGCCCCATCGCCCTCACATCAGTGGTGAAGAAGTGCTTCGAGTGGCTGGTGAAGGACCACATCTGCTCCTACCTCTCCTACCGGCCCAACCCATCTACGGATGCCGCCATTTGCTGCTCACCAGCCTGACCCATCTGGACCGTGGGACAAGGAACTGTGCGAGGATCCTGTTTGTCAACTACAGCTCGGCATTCAACCCCATAGTTCCCTCCAGACTCACCATAAAGCTCAGGGACCTGGGCCTAGACTCCTCCATCTGCCAGTGGGTCCTGGACTTCCTGACTGGCAGACCCCAGGTGGCCAAGGTGGGCAGACACGCCTGAGCCCCCTCCTCTACTCCCTCTACAGCCACCACTGTGGCACAGCTCCAACCACATCTTGAAGCGTGCGGATGACACAGCTGTGGTGGGCCTCATCACCAACCACGCCATGAGGGCCTATCGAGTGGAGGTGGAGAACCTCACACGAGAACCGGAGACAGGACATTGTTTGGAGAGGTGGAGAGGACGGGCTCCTTCAGACGGTGCTCTCCCAAACCTCCAGGACGTTTAGCGGGAACGGTGCAGGCGCAAGGAGGAGGATTGCCCCAGCCAGAGACGTTACTGCAGCCTAGGGGTGCAGTACAGAGTGGGTCAGGGGGAGCTTCTATCCTCCGGCTGCCCGTGTCCTAAACAAGGAATCCTAGCACACTAATTAACACTGTTATTGAGTGTACATATTTATTATTACATATATTGCACACACATTGTATATTTCCTCTTATATATTTTCCGTTCCCACATTTATATTTATATATCTCTTATTTTATTTTACTTTATTTACTTACGTTATATTTTATTGTTATGTATTTATTGTTTATGTTGCACAAAAGACAAAACAATTCACTACCACTAAAAATACTGTAATATACATACTTGTGCATGTGACAATACAACTTTGAAACCTTTTTAATAGCCAAGGAATAGTTTTATAAAATGTTGTTCTTGTTAATACCTTATCTGTATCTTCTGCACTATTCAACTATCTGCTACTGCAACAACTGTAGCAGATAAGTTCCCTTAGGGTGTCTTGCAGTGCAGTCTTACGCATACTTGTGTCTCCAAATTGCGCCTGTGTTTGTACTCCCCCTTGGACGTGTAGCCTACTTATTAGTTGACTTATTCATTCTGTGTCAATCTTGGTAGGAAAAGTTATTTAATTAACATGCTCTATGTGACATCACTGGTCTGACCAGCTGTGTTTTTCTGGGAGGATGACATCGGCAAACACCTCTGACCTCACGCTGAACTGTCCTCCCAGCCAATCAGGAACGAGCTCCTGCGTCTAACCACCACTGGAATTGACCCAAGAACAGAATGGAGATGGAATTTCTTGTCAGTTTAGATGGGAAAAAAGAAGCCACCCAGTGTATATCTCTGTGGAAAATGTGTGTAAGCGGAGCAACTGGTGACATAGCCTGCTATCGCTAGCGAGCAAAAGACAAAGGCGGAGGCTTCACCTGCTGATTCAGGGTGTCTGAACCTGTCGTTTTATTCATGAACAACATCTGAGTGTAACTTATATCAGTGCCCAGGCTGCCCAAATACAGACGAGAGCTCCTCCTGCTTATGGTCAGTCAGAAATCCTCAAAAATAAATATCAACTTTCCTTTTTTGAAGAGGTCTCAAGCTGTCTAAACAATGATAGAGAGGGGACAGCAACAACAAGCAACATGAGGCATCCATGGGAAAGGAGAATGCACACCACAGAGAGCTGTAGAAAGAAATTGTCTTTATTTGTCTTAAACTGAGGTCCCACATGTGTTTACTCAACTATTGGAATTGCCAGGTGCAGAGATTCACCAATTCACAACACTGCTATTTAGTGCACGTTCTCACACCGTGCGATAGCCATGTAGCTACTACTGGCCAGAGCTCAACTTAGACAAGAACATTTTGTTGTGGAGAACTTCAGAAGAAGCTGAGCTATTGAACTTAGATGAAGTTGGCAATGTTGCTAACTGCATTTACTCAGCTTCTCTTATGAATAGAGGTAGGTCTAATTCCCCCATGTTGGGGAATAGGGGGACGGTCTTTAGTCTGCAAATCTATTGGCTGCTAAAATACCTGAAAGATATGCAGAGTAAAATTGCATTCCTTCAAAAGTTTTTTTTCCCTTTTTTCTCCTTCCAGACATGTCAGAACATTGAGAGGTTAAATCAAGAAACGGTAATGGTTACTAAACTGAGAGGACTATTGTTTTCTCACCAGCAGACCGCCGACTTTGAAACAGTTTTTTTAATGCAGTGTACACAGGAAATGCATATTGTGCTAGATGCATAAATAGGGTGAGGTGCTAGTGAGTGTGCCTAAGCTCCTAATGCATGACATTTAGCACAACAGTCTTTTCTTCCATGTAGAATCCATGTCTTGTCACTTGTTGAAACTTGTTGGAAAGCAACACAGTAGAGAGCTCCAAGTTCACTGGTCCAATCCTGGGCTGATGTTGCCAGCATAAATGACTAAGCCTTGCAGTCATCATTATTATACTAATTTGCTGGTATAAGGCCCTGTCATTCCAATGACCTTGCCGTGAACCACCAGAACTGACAAATCCATTGGTTTCTTCATTTGATTTAAATAAAAAGCAGATAAAATCAGAACTTACCTAAAAATGGCTTCACGATTAAACACCTGTACTTTCTGACTACTCCTTCACTCTAGCTGACTACTTCACAGAAAATACCAACACCTAATCTACAATTAAATCACAGTGATTTATAATACACCTCATCAAGATATGCACAGCATGGATGCACAAAAGAACACCCATTATGAGGAACAAATTGCCAGTTTCGTGTGTGCTATTATATGCCAGATGCCTGGAGCGAACAACCAAGAAAATGAAAGGTAAGTTAACGTTCCAAAGCTCTTAGTGTCCTATGTATTGTTGCCTTATTATATTGTTGTCTTTGTGCATGTAATGAAGGGAAGTACAGTATAATGTGAAAATACTGGTATGCTATCAATGTGATACCATGTATATACTAGAAATAATTTCCATAGGAGTCTATGTCATAAAGAAATATATACAGCATAGCTACACTTTAAACCTGGAACCCAGAAACTGATAACCACAATTATACAAGTAAGCCAACTTGAAAACAAGTTATTTTTACATTGTTTTCTGTGTAGATAGTGAGTGTTTTTTGCAATAGTTTATGTGCACTATCAACGCTGAGGCGTAGTCAACATAGAAATCCTGCATGCAGAATGCAAGAGAGCACACTCATTGTTTGAACAGGGCCACACATTATTCCAGTAGTTAGTCTATCATCAAGATGTTTGCCAGTCTAACTTATTATAGTCGGACTGTGACAATTGTGTCCGTGTCTTCAGCCTGCATTCCTCAGCCTAAACCAACTGTGGACAGCATGAGGTGATAAAACTATCAACAATAAGATAATTCTGGAGAAGAATATATAGGCACGCGCAAATACACACAAACATTCTTGAAAAATACGTTTTACACATCCGAACTTTCACCTTTTAGTTGGGTATTCATTTTTGATTCAAACTCACCACCATGCTTTAGGCACTAGTGCGAACCTCCTCAATTTAACTGTTTGAAATTCTTCAAAGGGCTTTGACATTCAATTGTAATCCTTAAAAAAAATGGTTGGGCTTATTTGCTTTTCCTGTTAGCACAGACATGGGGACATACCTGCCATGTATTTGTAGTATTTCTGTTTATATTATACAGAATATATATCATTATTGCATTCTTTACACATTTTACAGTCCAAGGAGCTCAGCGTCTAGTGTCTGATGTAAGCCTTTGTAGGGGCAACTCGTCATTCTGTCTACGCTGAAAGCTCTAATAACAAAGTGATACTGTTAAACATGCTCACATAAATACGTATGAAGTGCAAGCTAACACAAGCAGAAGAATCACTGCTAAGCCTTCTCATACGTGGAGTGTAATTTCAGATACATACCACACATGAGGTAGAAAGGCCTGAAGGAGAAAAATAGTGCCATTAAGTGTATCTTGATGATATTCCTCTTGGCTTCTTGGGGATTAAGCCCACTGTCAATCACTGGAGGAAACAAAGGCTGTTTGGGACCTCCTGCACAGCTACAACCCCCGTGCAGGCACATAGAACAATATAACCTAAGTCCTGTTCCTGCGTGATATAGCAAACACAGGGCCAGAGCTGTAATAAACACCCGTATCACTACCCTAAGCAAGTACGCTGGCATGAGTGATCCCTTAAATACAGAGTCCAATGTAGTATTTACAATATATGTTTTTGTCTCAAATATAATTTAACAATGTCTGTAGTGTGATACTTTGGCTCAGGTAAGATTAGCAGTAACACAGACTTTAAAATGGCTTAAAAATAAGACAGTCCGTCATTTTTAAAATGTACTTTTTTTGTAACAATTAGAAACTCTTTTTTTGTTTCATAGCTTGTATATCTTTCTTTCTGGTAGTATTCCCGTTACATTTCCCATGACAATATATACTTTATACCAACAGGCACTTGAACATACTTTAGCGTTGAAAAGTTGATCTATTGAAAGAGCTGTAGGACTGTCATTATATGACACGCTCTAATCATGAGCCATTTTAACTCAACACATACTACTACAGGAAGAACTATTGAATCCCTTCTGAGCTATAATACACTTAATTATAGATGCACTGTTGAAAACATTTGTTATGAAGTCATCCAGAGGATTCCATGCTGCATACCATGTAAATGTTGGTGTCTGAAGCTCAGTGATGTCACCATATCTGCCTGCCTGCTCTCTATCTATTTTAAAGCTTTGGGTTTCCATACACTTCTTGTTTGTAGCTCAGGATGTTTTTCTGACGTGGCACAGAGAAACGTTATTAAGAACGTCCTATCTTCACGTATCAAAGCTGGGATTTAGAATTTCATTTACAAGCCTAACCTGCTGTCATGATTTTCAAATATTTGATTAGTTAGGACCCTTTTTCCAAGAATGGGAATGCCTTGAACGGTTAGGCCCAACTATTCTTCCATTGGCAAAAGCAATAGAAAATTATTCTATGCACTTTATTGTGTACTAAGTTCAGACACATTGGCAGGTTATCATAAATCTTGGACTACCACCCGAATACAGGTGCAGAATGCCTTGAAATAAAGAGGCTTGCAGTACCATCAAATTCAGACCCTTTTAGCCAGCAGAGACATTCAATACTTGCAGTGATCATGCAGTAATATAGTGTTAACCTGTTAACATATAATGCTCACAATTTGTATCAATTTTGGAATTCGCACAAATGCTTTCTAAAATGGTTCATTTTCAAATGTGTTACTATCATACAAATCACAAACATTGATTCCAATCCGCTTAACTTTTTTCTCTTTCTTTTTCTTTATCTTTACCCTGTCTTACCACTTGGACATGGTGGGTTAATTACTGTACACCTGTTACTTAAATAAAATGTAAAAAATGTAACCATTATATTATATAGACTATATTATATGCTATAATTAACTAGTGTATACTGTATACAATATACTAATAATATACAATTATATACAATATTGTAAAATACCATGTTACAAAGAGGGCTTATATATAGTGCAAGGCAGTGAAATTGGTAAACATTTACTGTATATATTAAGTTATTCGATGCAAAGAATGATAGTTAATGAATTAATGAATAATATTACTCAATGTTATCTTGATAGTTAATGTTTACAAATTGATCAGTTTCAGTTTTATTTAAGAAGAAATTCCCTCCCAGACAATGAATCACTTCTGAATGGCAGTCTCTGTTGCTCGCAGCCGGGCTGTTTGACCAGCTGCCTCTTTTAAAACGCCAGTCTTTTTAGTCGAGGGATTGTTATTTTTTTGGTGCTGATTATTCTGGGAGTTAAGACCTTTTCTATCGCTTAAACCGAAACCCTTCTTGACATCATCCCTCACAGTTCTAAAGTGTCCTTTCTTCCCATTTGCCCTGGACACAAAATAGAGAGCGTCCAGAAGTTATCTGGTTTTGCATGGTTACCATTTCGCTAATGGGCAGACTGGCCTCTTAGCGAGACATGGGGCATTTTTAGGGGGCACTGGGGTGGTTGTTGTAGCAACGCTGTTGAGGAGTGAATGCGGCAGATGTCAAGGTAATCCATCAGTCCTATAGACCAGTGGTTTTCAACGTGGGGGTCAGGACCCCCGAGGGGTCGTGGGATGTTTTGGAGGGTCGCGAGATGGAAATGTTCACACACACACACACACACACACACACACACACACACACACACACACACACGCGCACATTCATGAATATATAAATAAAAATAAATAAAAATAAAATATTAAAACATATTAAAACATATTGTTTTCATCTTTCAAACCTTTTTAGCTTTACTAATGGTACATTCTAATGGTGTTTATGGATGTTTATATTGTATATTTATGCTTTATGGTACTAACTCCTACCTAGACTGCAGCCTAGGACCCCACTTTAAAGGGGACCCTGAAATGATCAATTTGCAAAACGTATAAATACTTTCAAAAGGCCCCACCATTGAAGTGTTTATGTTTATTTTTAATTTAACACAGGCAGTGGCACCAGTTTGCTGAGCAGCCATGTTTTGTTTAGTCATTCTACCTTCTCCCACCAGAATAGTGCTGAGGCTCAATGCCACCTTAAAAGACGGAAGCAAGTGCTGCCCACCTCTCCTTTTCAATGCCACACGCAGCCTGTGTATGAATTTCACTGACTAAAAGTGAATGGTAGGATTTATGTCTTTAAATATATTGGGGGGGGGGCTTTAGCTTTGTCAGCCATCTGTTTGTTAACAGCATTGTTTACTTTCCACGCACATGCGTCTCCATTGTTCTGATGGATTCACATGTCAGAACATGATCATATATTTATTTATATTTATTGTTAATTATTTAACTGTTAACATATTTACTGTCTACTGCTACTCATATGTATACTCATATGTAACACAGTTGTTGAACACAGTTAGAAAATCAATGGGAAAATAAGAAATGGAAAATAAATAACCAATAAAAACATAGAAAAATAATCTCTTGCAAAATATATTCTCTTAACCAACATTAAAAGACTTTTTTGTTTCAGGCTGGTTTGTTGACGGTCAATATGTATATTCACTTATCATGTGCATGACTTTCCAGCCAGACAGCTAGTATCAAACTACAGTGGAGATGGGACATAAACAAAATAAAATACCGTCATACTGAGCTGACTTCTCAATAGTCAAATGCTCCTCCGTCAGTGCGGGGCACAGAAGCTGCCTGGTGGCAAATATTGAATCAGGTCAAATTATTATCTGACCTTTGGTTACAGACTCATGGCATACTTATATTGGCTCGAGTTACACATGCTGCACATATATTAGCTCCAGTGTTTTAACTCAGTGTTTCAGCTTAACTTAAAGGCCCGATCCATTATTCCTGCCTGGCGATGTCCTTGTTGGACGTTTACTTTACAGTTAAGTTCACTTTTTAAATCGCTCTCGTTGGGCTGTTGTTGACAGCTTACTGACTGCACATTGGTAGCCATCTACTTAACTATATGGGATCTGGTGCAGAGACTGAAAGCCAGGTGGAGATGTAAGTTTGGCTGGGGTGGGTGGCTGAATGGCGTTTGCTGTAAGTTCCTGTTATAATACTGAACATAACGGTGGTGGCGCAGAAACTAGGGATTGGGCGTTTGAGTTATGACTGTTAGAAAAACAAAAACAACAAAACACAACAACAGTTCATGCTTTTTAGTGCACTTCAGTTTGAAGAAAGTAAAAAATAAAAAAGATTTAGAATCTCGCCATAATAACATGCAAATTCTGTGAATTTGCTAATTATAGCATAGTGATCAGTGAATTCTGAAAAACATCAGTAGTTTTTGGGGTTTGCGTTTCAATAATTTGTCAAAAGACATGAAAAGACATTTCTCTCTCTCTCTCTCTCTCTCTCTCTCTCTCTCTCTCTGTTTGAGGTGGTTCACTGACACATGAAGTGAAAATGTCTGTTAGGCACATGACATAATCATTTACAGATCATAGGAACCACCTTTCCTGGCTTTAACGACAATATTTAAGGTAGGACTTGTTGTAATAGTTTTGATGTTTAGGCCACAAGCTAATTACACCAAGTAGCTGTCTTAAATAAAAACGCACACACGCACGTGCGCGCACACACACACACACACACACACACACACATGTACGTACATATGACTATGCACATAAATATCTCTATTTACAAGTATGTACCTCTGTCCGCTCACTGCAAGTGTTGCATTTGACGTAGCAGCACCACAGAAACTTGCAGTTGCATTGCCATACGCGCGAGTACTGGTGCGTGTCGTATCCGCGGCCGCAGCACATGAGATCGCAGCTGTTGGGCTCCAGGGCCGTCTTGTTGCACAAACGGCCCTGGGTCCCCATGCTGCCCGTCAGGGGGTCCGCTTCGCAGTAGTTGGGCGACCTGTCTATGTAGACCAGCTCCGTGTCCATGGGCTTGCGGTAGGAGTGGGGTTTCTTCACCTTGAGGAAGGCGGGGCGCTTTTTGCGGCTGGCTCGGACCGGCTCCACGTGCACGGCCCGGGCGTACCTCTCCTTCAGGATGTAGCCCAGCTGGCGGAACTTGGGGAGCGTGGTCCAACACGTTTTAGTGGTGCACGACCCTGACACCCCGTGACACTTGCACTCCAGACGCATGTTCTTCTCCAAGACCTACAACCAAAAGACACTCATGCTATTGAAGGTGTTCCCTGGGAATAGTGAGGCTTTCCATAGTTGTTATCTGCTACTTACATTTGAAAAAGGACTACATTGATTAATGTTAATGTCAACCAAGGTCCAATGTAACAGATCCTGATTTCATTTGACAATGTTTGTAGATTTTCTTCTTCCCTCTACTTTTTTTTTAAATCACGTTTTTTCACTGCAAAGCACACATGGCAGACAAGAGAAACAACAACAGAAGCAATGAAAGAAAAAAAACCTTTAGGTGGGGACCAAAGGCAAAAGTGACTCACAATAGCTTACTGCTGTAGACAGTAAGCTATTCTAGCTTCAATGGCACTTTCAAGGTTTCAAGAGTAACCTTTATGTGGTTGGCAAAGTATTCTGTGGATTCTTTTCTTTGCCTCAGGCTCAATGACATCAGCGAACACTTCTCCCGAACCTATAATGTCATTAGAAAAGCCTCATCCCAAACTTTAATTATTTCATGTGGTTTCAGACACTCTGGAGTCTGTTCGGGTAATTGTCAAAAGGTTTGGATGCATATAGCTTAGTGTGGTCATGCCCCTGAGACAACAATTTACTTCTGTGAGCCTTCTGTGGCACCTTCTCAAGAAACTCCCAAAGTTGGCCCTCAAAGTACTCATTAAAAATTAAATTCTTACTAAATAATTACATTGATACTGTATGTGCTGTTTACATTAACAGATCCTGTCATGAAGTGCACTAAAAAACACATTTCCTTCACTCTGAATGGTCCAAACCCATAGTGTTCACAATAGTTTTGTTGTATATCTATTTCATTTAGACCTACACTTATTTTATAGGAATTACTGTACCAGGTAAAAGAATAGACTGAGGCCTGAGAACTGATTGGGTGGGTTATTTTTTGTTGTTAAACAAGAATACTGAACCATTTCGACCTGGACCCACAACTATGGTCCTCTTGTATTTGACCATAATCTAATCCAATGCTTCACTTTATCTTTGGAACATTCTCAGTTGATGAAACTTCCTACAATGCTATGCACCAATAAAACAAGTTACCCGAATAAAATCAATAAATCATCTAAAAGTTGTAAATTTCAAATCTACATTTTCTCGTTCTGAAGACATGATAAGGTACCATAATCTACACACACCTGAGCAAGTGCGTGGAAACTTGATGTCGAATTATCTGTCTGAACAATGTCTGGAATTATCCATTAAAAATGTTCCAGGTGTGACTTCATGGTTATGCTCAAGTTCCTGCTGGAAGGTTCATCTCTAACCTGCCATTCCTGATTCTCTTGCAGACTGCAGAAACTCGGGGTACGTCCTAGGTGGCACGAACGTTTACAGGCCCCCTAATCAGCCTTTCTGTTTCCATTGTGGTGCTGGAACTATGGACCTACAACATTGCTCTTGCTCTTCGATCGCGTCGTAAATTCCGAGCATGACAAAATAATTATATATCTCTCCAGCGGCAGCATGCCAGCGCCAACATTAGAAACTACCCTGGAGCAGGTACTTCTTTCGGCCCCAAAAGAGTTCCTACAGGGTTACTTCCTGGAGTGGAAAAACGCTGTTTGGTGCTGCCCCCTCTAAACGAACCCGCAAGTTCCTCCAGTGGAAAAGTGCTTTATTTCTCCCTCTGTCCTGACCAGTTTCCCAATCCCTACCAATGAAAAACATCCCCATAACATGATATTACCACGACTAATTGCTTCACTGTGAGGACTTCAATCCATGTTCAGACAAAGTAACCCCTTTTACACTTGTTTTGTGTGTCTCCTGCGTGACTTTTGGCAAAAAGGTTTAAGTTGATTGTCTTCTCAATGCAAGTTGCGGTTTTACTAGAATCTTATAAGTTTTGATTTCCACATCCAACCTGGTTGGTTCCACAATCAAATCTGGGCCCTATTCAGGGTCTATTCATTCCAGTCTTATGCTGACAACACTCGCGCCACGCTTTACACTGCTGCAACCTACTCTATGCTAAAATGTCTCATAAAATATGTCTTGAAAAGCTTGGATGTTCCAGAACTTAATTAATTACCACCGTCATTACTGGCATACATTTTCTGTTCAAGTTCTCACCTGTTAAACTTTCTACATGTATTTATTACATTCCAATCTAATGTCGTTCAAGTTCCACTCTGGGTTTAGCTCAAGCAATTTATTTCAATAGGTGCAAAGACCATTAAAAATCATTCTAATTCTGATGACATCCACTATCCCACAGCCTCCTGCA
Source organism: Percopsis transmontana (assembly GCA_025447815.1). Lineage (NCBI taxonomy): Eukaryota > Metazoa > Chordata > Actinopteri > Percopsiformes > Percopsidae > Percopsis > Percopsis transmontana. Next base: position 36,692 of record JAOEHI010000928.1, read on the forward strand.
GGATTAAATAAGATGAATGAAAGATGGGGGAGGGAGACATAATTCTTCCTCCATTGCAACCCTTTCCTTCTGGAATGTCAGAGGCCTGTTATATAGACACCTTTAAACTTTCAATCTTCAATGCATTTTCTGTTAAAGAGTATGCATTGACGGCTTTATTGTTTGTATACCATTCAAACAGAATGGTATTAACTTTTTTGTTGAAAAGTATTGTAACTGATTCTGTAACAATTGTAGGCAAAAAGATTCATCTCATATTTATATAGAAATACACCACTTTAGGCAGTTAGTAAAATACTTGGACTGTGCCTTAAAGCATTATGTTTTACCCCCCCCCACCCATCAGTGCCCGGTGCGTTTGTGTATACTGAACAGTGCTATAGCATTCTAAACAGTAGCATCAGAGCGAACGACCATGAGGATTATGAAGGGACTGGGACATACCCTGCGTCCCACTTTGTTGTTGTGTAAATTCATGAGGTTCCGGGCATTCTGCTTGATCTCCCGGGCGTCCACAAACTCCTCGGCGAACTCCAAGCCGTAGCGGACGTCTGCCGAGCAGCCGCCCCACTTCCAGCCCTCCTTCTGGTTGTAGAACCCCTGCTTCTCCTTGTCACAGCCACAGCCACTCAGACTGCCCTGCGTGCACGCCGCGGTGATGGCGTGCGCTACCCCGGCCGCGATGACCGCATAAGTAAATGCGGCCTCCTTACTGCCTGAAGAAAAAAAAAAAAAAATCTATTTAATCATGATTAAATAGATTTGCTGTTTCAGGCACCATCAGACCTCCTTACATACCTGGCATAGCTGCTTCAACCCATATCGTACAGTTCATAAGTCAAGCCAGGTTTTATTCATAAATCATGCACTCTTAACAAGCAATTGTCAGAAGGAAGGTGAGGACAGATATGGGTCTCTCATTTATATTTTACCTACCAAATGTGTGAAATGAGTAGACGCTCTGTATGAGACAGATGGAGGACTGGTGTTAGTCACAGTCACTGTTCAACCAGATGAGAGAATGGTTTCATCTACTGAAAATAATACGTGTTTTGTTGAGACGTCCCGGTAGAAGAGAACGTATTATATGTTTAGGCGTCAGTCTGGCCCTTGTCCCAGCTTCCGTCACAACTGGAATTCACCCTGTAGAGGTGAATCTGCTAGGCACGCAGACACTCCCTCCAGGGACAGCCAAATAGAATTGATTTCCACTCCATAAATCAGAGTGCACCAGGTTAACTCCCCCCCCCCGCCATCAAACGGAGATAATTCCTCAAAGAGCATAAGAGAAAACAATCCACAAAACATTTACGAGAGTGCGCTGAAGTCCAATTACTTCTTTTCAATGGATTTTCACAACAAATTAACGATGTGAATGTTGACATTTCCTGGTGCAAGTGACAATTTGTTCCATCTTCAACCGTCATTATACAAATCCTTTATATGCGTGGAAAAGGAGTAGACTACCGCCTGGGGTCGATTTGACCCCCAAGACGAAACCCAAAGCATGCAGTGTTTCAAATCAGTCCCACTGGCATTGCAATGCTACATGTCTGTAGATAGATTCAATTAAAATATTTACCCAAGACGTGGCCATCTTGGATTAGTTTTGATGCAAGCATAGCAGCTAGCTCACTTCTTTGTTTATCCAGATGTGTGTACAATACCTCACGGTGTAGAGAAATGTACACTGTAGGATACTCTAGTGGTCTGGGTGTTGGACTCCCAGACAGAAGGTCGTGGGTTCGATCCCCAGTGTCGGCTTAACTGTAAGCATCCTTGAGCAAGATGCCTAACCCCTACCTGCTCCTTGTAATAGAACAATGTAATTGTAAGTCGCTTTGGATAAAAGCGTCTGCTAAATGCTGTAAATGTATATGAAACAAGCAAGTGATCTAGCTGTGTAGAACCTGTGTAGGAGGTCAAAATGACCGCAGTCTGCAAATAAAGAATATAATAACTAATAATAAAAATTATTAATAATAATTTTTTGTCTCCAATAAATAATTTACAGTCAAACTAGAAACCAGCTTAGTTGCACTGGTAAGCTAATGAATATAAATGGCAAAATATTATTATTAAATATTAGCATGGATGGATGTATGTGCACAGTTTGTGCACAGTTTTTTAAAGAACTATAGCATCAATATGTCTACAATATAAATGTACTAATCTAGCTAATTTGTTTGTCATGTTTGGAAAATAGCACATGTAGTACATGTGAAACCTTTATGTGTTTTTATGTAAAAAAGGCATCAAGAGGAACATTCAGCTGAAGCTAAAATATTCAGGCACTAAAGATGAAATCAGCATGAATAAGGAGCTGCTGAATTCTCACCAATGTTCATTTGAGTCACTCTTCATGACCAATAGTTCTGCAGCAGAGTGGAATGTGCGTATTAATCTATATTCATGAGATTACTGTCTGTATTATTATTCTGAGCATTCAACCAAATCATCAAGGGATTCCTTCTGTTAACACGTTATGCAACAAATATGGGTAAAAAATAGGATTAACATTATACTGTAAACTCGATAAGGATGTACAATAGGTTATACCTAATAAGCTACTATGGCACAAGTTGCAAAATATTGCAACTTTCCTGTATTTAACAGCCTTCATACAAATATATTCATGTTTGAAACAAAATATGAGATGCAATCTTTCAGAAAAAAACGAGTGAACTTGTGTGAGTGAGATATGGGGAAGTCAATGTATTAAATATGGTTTCCCATATATTTCCACAGCCTGTCAGTTGAGCATCCATCCCCTCCAGCCTAATTCCACAAACTGTCTAAGATCCCGGTTTCATTTTCCCCATCACTTGACTCAAGTTTTCAATCATACAGACGTATGTCGAAACGTTCCAAGTTCAATAGCTCCTGGGCAGATATAAAAACATCACCTCTATTGTATGAGCATTTTTTTAAACATTGTTTATAGCAATTCTCTAAACTTTTTCTGGGAATTGCTATACAGGGAATGAAAAATGTATAGCTTGCAGGCCTTCTATTCACCATGCAACCAACAACATTAAAAAACATATTAAGTACGTCTTTATGATTACTACTGATTGTTTCGTAACCAAGAGAATTTACAAGATTACACTGAATAACAAAATTCGGCATACTGCTAATTCAGTGAAATTGGAGCGGCAATATTACATATAATGTTACTTGACTTAATAAGATATAGGCTACCTTTAGGAGAAACAGAAGTGCATTGGCGCAAAAACATATTTTAAAATAGGCTAAAGATTCCTGAACCTCAATGATAAAAACATATTTTAAAATAGGCTAAAGATTCCTGAACCTCAATGATAAAACCCCTGATGAGAAAATAACATAAAACTCACAATTTCTCTAGTAAGCCTAATCAATACTATTGGTTATCAATCAATAGTTATTGGACAGTTATCAGGCATATTTTTTATGTTTCAGGAGTATTCTACTTTAAAGGAATATCAGTGTTGAGTGTCTTGAATGGGTTTATCTACATAGGTTACAGGTATCCTACAAGTGATTTAGGCATTTTTTTGTTCAGATTAAAATGAAATCAAACGGTAACATACCCACTTTCAGTTCTTTTCCAAAGGCCGTTCTCTCTCCCAGGGCCGAGCAGTTCCATCGTCCATGTTTGAACTGAAATTGGCATTCGTTGATTCCCATTTGTGCCCCCTCTCCGATTACTATGATAGCGTCTGGGCGACTTTGACAGATAGTCCTTTGACGCGGAGCCAAACCAGGAATATTGTTACAGATTATGCTCGCTCCCAGTGCAACAACGGATGAGAAACCCCTGTGATAAGAGACAATATGACATGTTCTGCTGACAATTAGCCTACTGATTCCCAGGTTCCATGCAAAAACATACCATACCATAGGCTACTGTATACCTGTACAAAACATACAGTAACAGTCCCAGAATTCCCATAACATAGCAACAAACATCTCACGTGTTTCAAAGGGTATCGTGCATTTCAAAGCCTTCACTCTTTATATTTTATTTTATTATTTATTATTATTATTTAAAAACTGAGAAAATATGCTACATACTTACCCAATTTTTAAATATACAAGTCCAAGGCATAGAAAAAAATGGAAAATCCAGCGCCGCGTTTTCCTACTCATGTTGATGTGATCCAATTCAGTTCTTCAAGAAGTCTTCAATTCGATAAATTCACAGGAGAAACTCCAGGTGTTGAGCGCCACAGATGTGAATATGTCCTCGAGACAAACTCGTCCTGATATCATTGGATCCGTTTTGAGTTTTCACTTTATGTTGCATTGCATCAGGTAAGCGGTCTGGGCTCAAATGATCCCACTGGAAGTCTTCTACCTTTTCTACCAGGGCGTGTTCCGCAAAGAATCTCCCTCTAACCACATGTCACATTTAGCCCACAGGTAGGCTATGTACGCGTGTCTTCCTACTGTAGTCCTAAATGCAGTATTTTCAAGTTAGCCTAGCTATAGTAAGAAATGAATAGACCTAAACACAAGCCTAGGCAAGCTATAGGATATTTCTTACAACCACTAATTCGTTTTCTTAATACCAGAATGAATCAATAACTATGTCACTTTGTCTACATCCCCGAATAAACGGTAGCGCTCCTGATAAGCGACTACTAGCAGTTTTTATTTATTCTCCAACACTAAACGCCCCTCCCACTCAGAACAAGTGAATTTGCTCCATTCACTCGTGTCGAGCTTGATGTGATAAATGTTTCCGTGATGCACTGCACACAATATTCCATCATATTAACTTATGCTAGGTCAACAGGTTAATACACTCATTTCGATAGTCTAAATTGGACAGTGAGCTAATTAGTGTCGCACAGAGGCCAGTGCACGTCAAAGTCGAATTACAATAAAAACCCTTTGTATGTCATTTCTATAGTGAAGCATTGTGAATTATTAGCCTATCTGTGCCTTAGGGTTGACAAAAAATAAACAATTTATGGAGCTCAGGGTGGTCTTTGATCTTAAAACCCCAATTCGACAAACGTTACTATTGCGCCATCTGCAGGCACAACTACGCCAACAGCAACGGATAAACTCTTGACTGAACAAATTAGCCTACTATCAGTAGAAAGGCATTTTAACAGTGATGTGCCTGAACGCGTTCATTGAACGATAGTTCATGAACGCGTTCATATTTTGGGTGAAGGTGAACTAAACGTACTGTATTACTGCCTGATGAACCTTACTGTGAACTAGTTCATTCTGGTGTCTGTGAACTGAACGCTCTCTCAGTTCAATTTCGTTCATTAGGGTGCCAGA
>JAOEHI010000929.1:0-13190 GCA_025447815.1 Percopsis transmontana
TATGAGTATACAGTATATATAATGGAATTTCATAGAATAATGTTTAATAAACCTTTGTTAGAAATAAAATGTTTTTAGTTTAGAAGTTTGCCATTCAGTATTTCCTAAACACAAAATAATTGTGATATTACCATTTTGTGTACCAAGGATATTACATAATTTCCTAAAAATCATACCACTTTTGTCCAGTCAATCTTTGAATGAAAATGTCAAACAATAGATCACATATATTTATGCAGTTTCGTTTTTCCATCAACAACTGCATTCAACTTTGATTTCATTACACATAAATCTATTACACTTAAGAATGCAGACCAGAGGTTTATAAGGACCACAGAGCGATCAGTAAAGCACCATTAAAGAAGCTCGTGCGCGGCGCCGTAACCACGGCAGCCATTGGAGTCACAATATAACGCATGGGAAACAGACCAACACACAAACACACACACACACAGACAAAACACACACAACACACACACAGACACTCACACAGGTTGCACGATTTCAAGAAGTGATTAAACCCAGCAGGATAGCAGGCTCTAAAGCTCTCATTTACTAACAGAGAGCTGTGTGTGTGTGTGTGAGAGACACACATTATTGTCTTGCAGCTCCTGGCCACTGCCCTACCCCCTGGGCATAAGCATGTCAATACATGACCCTTATGCTATCTGTCTTTGTCACCGTCTCTCTCTCAGACAGTACACACCGTGACTGAAGGAGAGGAAGGAGCTCCTGTATCTGGTTGTAAAACACAACGAACCCTAATGGACAAGACAGCCAGACATAAAGACACACAACAAACCGTATAATCTAGCATTCATCAATTGTGGTTGAAACCAGCGTTACCAAGGCGTCGTTTTGCTTTTAAACTGCGACAGCGCGCATGTCCGTCCCACACCTGGCTTGCACTCCTCTCTACACCTCTACACCATCCTAGACGTCTGTAAAGAGTTGTGTTTCAAACATAAACAGAGTGCATGGGACTGGAATTTTGGTGTTCTGGGGACGCAAACAAGGAGTGTGCCTTTATATGTGTAAGGCTGAAGCCACTTTGAAGGAGAAAGAACGTTGTAGGGAAAAAGTGTTTTCAGGTGTGTGTCTGTGTGGGTGTTTGTGTGTGTGGTAAGCTCAATTCATAAGGCAGATTGGACTGAAGCAATCTGGTCACTTGGGTCCACAGTGTGTTTCTCTGAGTGCACGTATAGTGTGTGTGTGTGTGTGTGTGTGCGTTGCTAGCATACGTACCTCTCCTCCACTCGCACTCCTGCAGGAGGCGTAGGGAGGTGAGGAGGTGTAAACGGTGAAGGTGGTTGTAGACGCCGAGCTCCAACAGGTCACACTCAGAGAGTTGAAGCAGGTCCTGAGACAGAGAGAGTAAATATCTAGTCTATATTAAATATACTGTGGTTAAGTATGACAATTATGGTGATTAGTATGATGAATATAGATGTTTGAGGATTATCAATATTAATGTACAATGATTCCTTGTTGGTTCACACCTGTAACAACGGTGTGTGTTGGACGAGAGTAAGCGCAGCCATCAAAAACACACACACGCTGAATTACGGATGAAACGCTAGACAGCGTTGTTTTAATGAAACACACACGTACAGGGCATAAACCCGAAACAATGCCCAACAACTCCTGGGGTTGTTGGGGAAACTTAAGTAGTCCAAAACGTAATCAACTAAGGAGGCGCACCTGTAGGTCTAATCAGCCTACAGGTGCGCACTGGGGACGAGGAACACGGAGCGCGCATGGACCAATGCGCGCCGATCGTGACAACACCTATCAATCCTAATCCCTCCTTGTGGGGCCTTTCACAAACATTTTTTTTCCCTTTTTTGGGGGGGGGGGGTTCTTGTCCAATTGGAAGTTTAGGTTGGTTGGGTGCTGTTCATTTCTGTGAGAAATGGGGGCATGGGAAGTTTCTTGACTCAACTTGGATTAAGATCTGTACAAATAAACTGCACTGTGTGTTTGTTGTACAAAAAGGGAGATGAGAGTAAATCAGGACATCAGTGTCGTACTCACAAGCTGATCTGGGAGCTGGGTGCAAATACATTTTGTGTACACGGAAAAACTATTCAATATGATCAGATATACTGTACATTGGATGCCTTTAAACGGCTTGCTGTCTGTTAGGCTCATTCAAATAACCACGAAAAGACACACTCAAACACATTAGAGTCTAAGAAGTTTCAACTATGGTAAATGGAACTGATTAATATAAAACCCCATTCACGCTCTGGTGCAGTTAGTGAGCCAGGCAGACAGACAGAGAGACGGGTACACAAATAAACAGTCACCTTAACACTCTCCTCTCCCTTCCCTGTCATCTTCCTCCCCTCCTCCTCCTCTCCGCCCAAAGTGTGCCGTCTCTGCCACTCAATCCCTGCCTGTCATTACAGATGTGCTTAAGCGCACACACCACACACCTACACAAGTTTACAGAGAGACGTTTGCACTCATACATTTATTTTATTGGATGTTTAGGTGTAGGTGTTGCTCTAATCTGAACTGTAACCTCCATGATAAGCCACAGCTTCAAACTAAGGCAGGCTGGAGGAATACCTCAATTAGTATTGTAGTTGCAGGGGGCAGAATAGTCTAGTGGTCTAGGTGTTGGACTCCCAGCCGTAAGGTCGTGGGTTCAAGCCCCAGAGTCGGCTTACCTGTAAGAATCCTTGAGCAAGATGCATTTTAACCCACAGCGAAGCACTTGATTGTTTTATAATTCACCACTAACTTACTATGCCTACTTAAAAAAGTAAGCATTGTAGCTTTTAAAGGGTTTATATAGTTATTATTGTGAATGTTGTGAAGCCTTGTTTGAATCACTACATCGTATATTTAAAATGTTTTGCATTGGAAAAAGGTAATTTGACCCTTTCACAAGAATGTGAAAGAATAGATAATACAGTTATTATATTATGCACATTTGCCTTACTCAGAAAGCGGTTAGAAACTATAAAGCTCTGTTGTCTTGTTTCTTGACAATGCAGCTATTCTCTTACGCTCATATGCTAACCCTAACCCTGTATTTAGCCTACAAACACACATACACACACAAGGGGCTGCAAACATGCATACAAACACACATAATACAAAACTTCATACATCCACACATACAAACAACACGCAAGCACACAGGCACCTGTATGCATAACAAAACACACACTCACATACACAGAGCCAGTCATTGTTGTTAGCACGTCCAGACAGCTCATAATAACATGTTGGGCACAGAGAGGAGACACTACATTAGTTCTGCTGATGTTAACAAGATAACACAACCTTGTCTGTGTGTGTGAGCAATTGAGCATGTGCTCACGTATATTTAAGTTAGAATATGCGTGTTTGTTTACGGGTAGCCTGCTTCTGAAGTGAAGCATGATGGGATCTTTTATAATTACAAAACCTCACTGTGTGATTTAGACATAATCTGCCCTATCTTTCCCTCTGTACAATCTAAGTTGACATGTTTTTACGCAAGCCACCCAGATGTGAACAACAATATGATTTCACTAGCAGCCCTGTGGAGAGTTGATAGACATGGTAACTGTTGCTTTACCATAGTTAGGGCCTAGTTGACTAGTGTTTGTTTTTCTACCAGTTGTACAGTGAACTTTGTGCATTAAACGTCCACTTCCATTTGTTAAGTGCAGGGTGCATGCAAATTTTCGAGGTTTACAGTTTTTTTTAACTTTTACTTTTTATAATGCTATTCACTTAAAGAAAGCACTATATATTGCTGATAGTTGACTTTCTTACGTCTGACTGCTTAACAATATTTACACAACCGTGTAATAGCATTGTAATAAACAATAACCTAGAAAATAACTTTTCTACCTCATATACAAGTACATATTGAGTCCACATTTTTGCCCCAAGCTATAGCTGATATAGCCAGTGCTTGTATTGTCTGAGGTATGTAGCCCATGGCTAGTTAGAGTTGGTTTTGCTGGTGTGAATGTTGTGTTAGCGAGTAGCATGGATAGCTAGCGGGTCACTGAACTGGATAATTTTGTACTAATAGCGAGATGTTTAGCCATGCCTTGCAGACCACTAGAGTCACATAGAAGATACATATGCTTGATATGCTTTAAGTTTCTACTTTTTGTTTAATTAAACTTTTTTCATTCATAAATTGTAGCCTACACAAAGTCGGAATTCACAATATGCACTTAATTTGGAACGGCCCATTATCTGACCCTAGACAGAAGAGAGAAAATGCAGGTATATATTTACAAACTAGACATTTATACAATGACACAGATCACTAAAACTCAGGGCGACAAGTCATATCAGTGAATCTAATACTCGTGTTCGCACACACATAGACACACACAAACATGAAAACTAAATTTTGCATTTAATCAGCAAGTAAAACTGAGATGATGATGCCTGTTGATGGGTTGCCTGTCAGAGATAATTGTTAGTTTGACTGTGTTGGGACATCATCTTATACACTATAGTGCCATTAGGGTGCACAAGTCCATTAGGGTCAAATTTGATTTTCACAGCTCTCCCGTTCTCTCTCAATCTCTTTTTCATGAACTACCCTCTAGCCCCACCCCCCCTACCCCTGCCCCCCCACCACCACCAATGCATTCTGGGTAAACATTAGTGGGAGATAATGGTTAGTGTTACGTCTTATTGGCTAATCAATCTCCTCTGCTGGCCAATGCTTGTGTAAAGGTTATATAATAAGGTTAGTTAATGTTAGGATGTAAAAATGGCTTTGCTTTCCACTCAGCTTAATAGAAGCATTATAAAGCATTATTAAGCTGCGGAGGAACACAACTCACTGCCACTCACTGACCACTCACTGCCTCTAAAGCTGCAAGGGAATGACAAACATGTTGCCATTTACAGCAACAAAGCAATAAAGTTTATAATGATTCTTAATGTTTCGCTTTTACATCCATATCATTGTGTTTCATCTTTTCAGTCTCCATTGTCTCCAATCCTCAGAACACTGCTGATTTCACAATGACATACTTCCTGGCACATGCACGCATAGGTGTAGATTTTGGGGAGGGGGAGGGCAGGGTAGGGGATACGTGGGGATACATGGGATATTTATAACAATATTTATAACACGTGCATTTGTCCCCCCCACCACCACCAATAAAAAAACATGAAAGAATCCTTGCGGGACGGTGTTAGCCAGTGTTAGCCCTGGGCTAGAGTCTTAGCTCCGGATATTTTAATGTGCTCCGTGACACGTTGAGGGTTGCCTTCGCACCGCCCTGTCAGGCACCCATTGCACAGGGGTTTATAAATGAATGAAAATAGGCCTTTCACTGACGTGAATTCCCCAAACAAATATTTATTTGTTTATTTATTTACAATATTTTTTTATTTATTTATAATATTTGAAAGCATACTGCCTGAAAGCCTTACTGCATTATATTCCATTACATTTTGAATTGTCACCTGGTGCCTGAATTTTGTGTTTTCCTTTACATAAAAAAGACATTTCCACCATGAATTGATATAGAAAAGGCACAAATTCTGCAAGAAAATTTCACCAGAACGCAGGAAATGAAGTGCTCAAAATTTCAGAGCCTCCGCTTAATGTGTCCCCCCCTCCAATGTTCAAACGAAACCCACGCCCATGCATGCACACCTTCAGAATTGTTATATTCATGTACTACTCATGAAGTCAGCAGTGCAGGGAATGCTAAGCAGTAACACACCATCACAAATTGCTTTAGTATCTCACATTTAGAATGCCGGGGGCGTATTCACAAAATATCCTAAGGCTAAAAGTGGCTGGTGTGTGTGTGTGTGTGTGTGTGTGTGTGTGTGTGTGTGCGTGCGTGCGTGAGTGAGTGTGTAGCACCTCTACACCATCATATTCCTGCTCCAACATGGTGCAGTACTGTGGCAGCCCCAGCTGGCTCAGCCACCGAGAGATTGACTGGTGCTTCATGATCACATGCACGGCTCTTTGGCTTCCCTTGGAACCTGGAGCATGGAGAAAAGCAGAAATGACTTCACATTTCACTCACAAACCCTTCTGGCAAACTTTCAAGAGACATTGCAGAACTACACTGAGATTCTGGACTCAAGATTAAAGCATAAATTAATGTATCTATAGATGTTTTCATATCTAGATAGTGTCGTCATTGCACGTTCATGCACCTGCGTCTATGTATCTTTGTTCAGCCCAATATCCAATATGCTAACACCATCAAATGGACCTTTCTGTGTGTTTAAATATATGTAAGCACGTGTGTTTGCATGTTGGCTCCTGCTTACAGCATGTGCTCCGGTACTCCTTGACTAAATTTTTGTCCGTAGCCAGGCCGTGCCCATAGCCAAGGGTCATTAGCAGCATTAGCAGACAGTCTCACGGTGTGTATGAGACTTTAAAGCTGAAATCCTTATGCCATGAATATTTTGTTATAGTTTTGGTTGTAGTTACAGTTGTACAACAAGACAAATAGATGAACTGGATAGTGAAGTGAAGTGAAGTTGCGGATAGCGGATTTAACATAAAATTTAGAGTAACGACAGAGCTATGGAGGTAAACGCTTGGTAAGGATATGTGCAGATACAACCTGCTGAGTCAAAATTTGGCATCCTTCTGAAAAATCCTGTTAGTGTCTTGGGTTGGCAGTGAGAGGCTATGTTTGATATCTGCAGATATTGTGTGATTTAGGGGAGAGGATTATTGCAGGTGCCATGGCTGCATCAGAGAAGATTTTTACCCTAGTAAAGGAGATTTGGAACCAGCAATGTCAACACTGCATGTCTGCAATTCAATACATTTTGAGTAGTAGCAATATCTATTAAGGTAATATTATATATTTGAATGCTCTTCTCTACAAGTAATCTCTCTAAAAGAAAGTTAAAGCAATATTGAACTTTTGTTAAACCCTCGGCTTTATTGTCCACCCGCTGATTGGCATTGGATTATACATGTATCTTTCTGTTCCATTCTGTATTTAATAATGCATCTTAAATTAAACAAAATCTGATTGTTGAACAGATAACCTGAGAATACATGCTACCAGTACAGATAGAGGTCAATTTTACAGTTTCTGGTTCATAGCATAGGCTACCACTAACTCACGGTAACTCATGCCCATGAAATAATAAGTTAGATATACTGTATAATTTGTGTGAAAAGGAGACACAAAGCACACACAAACTTGAATTTTCATTAATTCAACCATCAGTCCACGTTTTGTTCAAAACAGGCTTCCTCAGTACTCAAGACAAACCAAACCACTGTAACTCAGCGTACATTATATTCAAGGTAAAGGGTTTACCAGTTCAGTATTGTTTTAACAATGGTATTGGAATCCTCCTATTTAAAGTCGAGATTTCTGATTGGTTAAACCACAGGAAGGAAGTAACCCCCTCCATACAAAAGGCAGGAATGTCAATGTCGTCTTGTAAAAAGATGCGCTGACAATGTGACCTCTGTAACTAAACCGCGTTTCCTATCCCATCCGGATAGCAAACAACTCCTTCGTATTTTGTTACTGTAGTTGGTTCCAGAACAAAGGTGCATACACTGGTATTTCTTACTGTGACTAACTCCATTGTTGTGCTGTGTCATTGTTTATGGTCATGCCTTTAGCCTGGACCTAGCCTAGTCCATCAACGTCATTGCGTGTACTGTATGTGTGCGTGTACATGTCAGAGACATCCCTCAGTAACACCGTTGGTGTCGGGATGAATAGCAGCTTATCAGGCTGAGAATTGATGAACGAGCACGTACACCCCCCTCTCACCACCACCACAATTCTATTCTACCCAATCACATTAAAGTGATGTCACCCGCCTATACCTGATGTCAGGGGTTGTCAGATCCTTCCACTAAGGACCACACATGGACCCCCACACCCCCTCCCCACTTTTAATCTTCCATATCCACTTCTAATGTAGATTAGAGGAGAGGGGAGGCTTCTCATACACTATATGGACTCAATGTCCAGTGAGGTATACCCGCTCAGGGAATGGGGGTGTATCAGAAAAGTGAATCCCCTCATTTATAAATCATTTCTGGGCAGTACTGAAAGCACATGCTGAGGCATGATGTCTGGAGTTACTGTGAGTTTATTCTACGGTGAAATGTGTAATCTGTATCTCATACAGGTTGAAAGACTTCCCTTATTTGGGATAAATTAGGAAGAACTTTATTTAAAAAAAGGTGTAAAGATTCCATAACGTTCTTGTTTTAATGTACATGTTTCATACTACAAGATCTGTATAAAACATTCAAACGTAGTGCTTTTATGTGTGTGTGTTCCACAGCTGTTTCTTATGTGTGTCACTTTGCAGTAAGTTTCGTCTTTGGTGGTACAATAACCCAAAATGGAAACACATACAGATGCATGGGAAGCATCTGCACTAGTGGTTTCTTTAAATACGACCTGCTACATACACATCATGGAGATACTGTCAGAACAATATTTCTCCTGTGTGCAACCACATTACCCTTGCCTGCCCTTCATCTCTTAGTAGAATGTCTGTCAATCAGACCACAGTGAAAACAAAAAGAAATTGCCCATGTTAAGTTACACTTAAGTATTGATTTGTCCTCTGCATTTGGCCCATTTGGAGCAGTGGGCAGCCAAACAGTGCGGGAACCAACTCTGGTTCTAGTGCCAGTGCTAACCGATGTGCCACCACAAAGTTGCACGTCACTTTGTTGCTTTTATTTATCTGTGAAGCCTAGACTAGCCTAGCCCAAAGTAAGTTTAAGAGGTCATTCTTGACTTGAAGTGGAAAACAGAAACATTGTGGCACCTGTGTAGCAAATTGATTGAGATTAAAATGTTATGTTAGCCAAACTTTATGGACTATAATTTGGCTAGCATATTACAACAATCCATGTGAGGGCTATAACCTTTCACTACATCGCTTTACCAGACTCTCTATTTAACATCAGAGCAGCACAGAATATTGAACAGCTGTATGACGTTTTACAGTGCAGGTTTTGTGGGGATATTCTGAATGGCTTAGCTAGTAAAGTTACCAATGGTTTCCATATGGCTGAATAAACTGTCACAGTAATTCATTCTAAAGCAAGACCAATGCAACACATAAACTATGTCCTATGAAAGGTTGTAAAATACTTTGTATGCCATTTGCGAGTTTGCATTTCCTTTTAATGGCTTTGTAAGAATGTAAACAGGCAGCCAAACCCAGGAAGACTGCCACCGTGTGGCTGTTGAGAAAGCCGGCAGACTGTGTGACTTGTTCGTTTACAGTGGGAAACACATGACTGTCCTCGTTCCCGGTAGTGCTGTGAACAGAACATGAAGGAGAATAGGTCATCATTCCCACTAGACCAATGGCCCCCAAAAATGCTCAAGGGGGGTGGGCTTTGAATAAATAATATATTAATAAATATAATACATAAATGTTGTCACACACGCAAACGTAACAAATATATACATTATATAGTAATAGTAACAAATATAAACAACTATTGCCACTGCTAAAAGATATATATGCACATTATATTAAATGGAACCAAAGAACCACCAAGAAGACCTCATGTTTGTCCCCAGCTGTGACCTTCTCTGTCCTCTCATCTCTCCCATTGTGACATACAGGGGCCTATAAGGGTTACGTTACACCTGACAGTGCCTGAAAGTCACAGTCTTAAGTTTTTGTGGGACCTCAAAATAATATTTTCAAAACTATATTTCATACTTTTAACAATTCCAATACTGAGTGGAACTTTCAGTTGTAAACACCAACGCTACTAGACTTTTATTTAGTTTATTGTTGCAGTATTTGACATATATTTTTATCGTTTCTCTTCTCTGTTGTCCACTTCTATTGCTCCTTCTTGGCCTTTTCTCTCTGGTCTGCTCTTCTCATCTGTCTTGTCCCTCTGGGTTTGACCCTGCATGTTTCCCATGACCAAATATCTCTGGGGATCCATAACCACATCCATTCCATACAGCATTATATCTTATACTAAATCGACCTATCACAGCATCCATTCTTTGAAGGGCCTAAATGAGACCAGATCGTACATACTAAAAAACAAACACAAGGCAATGACTGCCTGTTCTCCCTCTGTAATGTCTGTATTGGCTGCCTTCTACAGTCCAAGGGCATCCATTTAGCCAATCAAATTAGGCCATCACAATCTGACCAATTGAATTAAGAAGCCAACACAATATCAGCAGCCAATCCCAGCTGTTGGGATTGGGCCCACTTGGGACCTTTGAAGGGCACAACGCAGGGCTGATAGGACATTTTCACCTAGGAACAGGGTTGTGCAACTGCACTGATATTTTTGGATATTGTTGCCAAACCGTGTCTGTACTCTGACCACGATTATGCCTAGTAAATACCTTTCTAACTGGCACTCCTGTCTCTGAGCCTCCCTTGAACTTGGATCTACCAACACTACCATTACGACAGTACATTCTCTCGACACTATGCATGTTGTAGCACCTTTTCATAACAATTGTTTGTTTGTTTCCCGTGCTGAAATTACTGGATTAATCATGAAAATTAAACTTAATGATTCACCAAGAATATACTAATTTGGCATCACAGTATGTAAATATAACTATATTTATACTTTTTAGCAATTTGTCAAATATGCCATGGTGTATGCTACAATGCATACTGAAGTGCAGCTGCTTGATACAGAAACATAAATGCACTAGCTTTCTGATGCTTTAGCAAATTAGCACCTAAGAGAATCTCTTCCTTCGCTGTTCCTTTCTAGAAACAGTTGAAACAAATCTAAAACATTGCCAGCGGCAAAACCTTTAATATATGCACAACATACAGTACGTAGGAAATTCTTTGCCAACGTTTTATAAGATAAGATGAGATGCCACATTCAATTCAGAGCAGAAATGTAAGGATTCATTTCCAGCAGACCTTTTCATTTTGTTTCTATGTAGTTGTCACATCAGGCATAGCTTTCTTAATAGTGGAGAGGCAGACAGAACTTTTGTGTGTGCCAGTCTAGTTCTATGATGTCAGTATATCTCTCGCCAGTGTACCTACCCGTACACTGGGGAGAGATATCAGTTGTATCAGCAAATCCAAGGGGTCTAATGTTATGTGTCAGTTTCACTGGGGCTTGGGAATACAAATTCCAATACTAATAGCAATTCAAAGTTATTATTTTACCATGACAATATGCAGCTTTACACTAAATCAATAATCATTATACATTGCACAGGTTAATAACAATAGCAATAATACGCTGTAAAGATGTAGGCCTACCATGTATTTTATAATCGAAACGAGGAAAACAAGAAGACACCTGTTTTTTTCAAAAAAATGACAGCAACAAACAAAATTCAATTCTGATCTATGTCAATTTTGACAGTTGGAAATGTGCGTGTTATATTATAGGCGGATCCCTCATGAAGTATATATATGTGAAGCATGTCAACAAATGCAAATGTTGGTGCACAAGGGATGTTTTCACCTTGTGGTTTGCCATGAGGACATGTCTGAAGCTGTCAGTGTGTTTACCTGTAGGTTACTATAGGTAACTATAGGAGCAGTTACAATATAACATGAGCATATTTCGGTGTGTATCAGCTTGCAGACTGTATAACTAGTGGTTCCTTACAAGTTGGAATCAGTAGTCTACCAGCCTAAGGATAGAGGGGAAAAATTCCCCCCATTCCTTCACCCTCCACTCGTCTCCTTTCACCTTTTCCTGCTTCCTACGCTCACATTGCCATTGGTAATTTTACCAATCTCCATCTCTCTCTCTCTCTCTTTTCTCTTCTTCTCTTTTCCCTCTTATGTCTCTTGCTGTATTGTATCTGTTCATCCCCAAATGCCCTCTCCTTGTTTGCGGCAGAGCCGAGCAGGAGCCACATGAAAGCTACTATGCTCTGTGTGTATGTGTGTGTGTGTGTGTGTGTGTGTATCATGGAACATTACACACTACCAGAGAAACTTAGATCTTCAACTGATGTTCTCTCTGCCCCTCTCTCTTTCTCTCTCTCTCTATCCCTGTTTGCTAGTTACTGCCTATGCCACACACAGGTGCATATTAAGCATGGCTGGGCACGTAGCTACTGTAGTTAGCCACACAGAAGCAAACATCTTATTGTGTGTGAAACACTAGATGACTTTCCCTGTGTCTCTGCTTCAGGCAAGGACATTATCGCTCCATGTCATGATAGTGGGGCGGTATTCATACTATGCTCCTCTCTGTGGTCATGCACTTTTTGGAAATGAGGTGTTCTTAAGGTCACAAACTGATTCTCAATGCTCAGGCTTACTTGAGGATCTAAACTGTTTATCACACTCAAAGAGTGCACTTTGTTAACTATGCCTGACACTAATAGAGAAGAAATATGCTTTGGCACCATATCTTAGCCCCCAGCACTAAATAAATTGATGCATTCCCATTCCATACCTATTCCCTGTAACTCCAGAATTGGCCCTGTTGCAATTTTTGCAGACTTCTGCGTAAAAAAACGAATGCACCTAATGGGCTAATGGATTTCACCAGAGCAAAATCTCTCAAATGCTTCATAAAACTTCTCTGTGCTTCACAGAACAATAATAGGTCTTCTAGATTTTAATTAGCATACATAGTAGCCTATAATAACAGCCAAGAGAAAGAGAAAGCTATGAGGTGTAATTAGAATGAATGTCTCTTCTGAGGTAAGAACATTCCTCGGGGAGCCGCACGCACGCGTTGTACCTACACGTGAACGCTCAGAAACCTGTAATCAATCACAACATACTTTAGAGTAAACTAATAATTTGTATTTCGATGCTTACAAAAACATTTTCAATCAAGTATTAGTTAGGCATACGAACCCCAAACCATGCAGTAAGTACATGTAGGCTATGCATAGTGCATGCAACACTTTATACGATTTTACGTTTAACTTACACGTTTATAATGTACTGTATACAACGCAACGACTTACCTTGAGACACAGTGGTGAGGGGGACTCGTCCGTGGTGTGAGTGCAGCCTCCTGCAGCAAGGAGATTTTGCTAAGTTGATTCACATTGGTAGCCTGTTCTCGTGTTTCTGTGGATATTTTTGACGAACCAAAAAGAAAACTCTACCTCAGCCTAATACCTGCAAGTCTGACCTCAACCCAACACTGACAGCGCTCAGTCATTGCATTGCACTGAGAGAGAGAGAGAGAGAGAGAGAGAGAGAGAGAGAGAGAGAGAGAGAGAGAGAGAGAGAGAGAGAGAGAG
>JAOEHI010000930.1:0-13187 GCA_025447815.1 Percopsis transmontana
CATGGTGCTATTACATGGAGCAGGTAGGGGTTAGGCATCTTGCTCAAGGACGCTTACAGGTAGGCCAACTCTGGGGCACGAACCCACGACCTTCCGGCTGGGAGTCCAACACCTAGAACACTAGACTATCCTGCCTCCAAGATTAAGGAATAACATCATACCCACACAGGTCACACACGCACACACACACACACACACACACACACACACACACACACACACACACACGCACACACGCACACACACACGCGCGGACACACACACACACACACCTCGTGGTCCCTCTGCTGCTCCAGGAGGCTGTGGTAGTTGCCGGAGATCTCAGCCGCCAGCTTCTGCTCGGTCTGAGACAGGAAGTCCATCCAGGCCTCGCACTTCTGGAGGAAACTCTGCTGTTCGAGCACCCCAGCCTGCAGCTTGCTGGAGAGACGGAAGGAAACACCAAGATGTTCCTCTGTGCTAGGCATTACCTGTATGTTATGGAGCTAGTGCGTTGTCCCAAAAGCAAAGCGATGGTTTGGAAATACTTGGGAAATCCCACATGCAGAAAACTACTACAAAAGTATGTGTATTTTGTTGATAGTACAGTATACTGTATGTTGTTGTATGTATTGCATTGGTTGACTACCATCTTCATTCGTAATTTAACTACTTTAACATCTACTGTGTATTTCCGTCAGTGGGTGGGGTCCAAGTACCTGGACCTCTCCGTGAGGTGGGCGGTGTGGGCGGCCCAGGCTCTGTTGAGGCCCTGCAGGCGTTTGATGTCTCCGTCGCTGAGCGGCAGTCTGTAGGCCAGCTCATTTAGGCGCTCCAGGTCTGGAGACAGACTGCTCAGCTTCAACAGGTGAACCTTGAAGAACACAATAGAACACCAGAAGAGGAGCGCCCCCCTTAATGTGTGTGTGGAAATCATTTCTTTTGTTTTCCAGCTTTAGCCATTCAGACCTGATACATTATGTTTTTGTTTTTTTAAAAGCCCACCACAGCAGCAGTCGTACCTTGAGCTTCTCCATGCGTTCCTGGGTGGTGGGGGGGTTTGGGGATCCGGTCGGGTCCGGCTCCCGCAGCACCTCTTCAGCCTCGGTAGCCTGACGGCTCAGAGTGTCCAGCTGCTCCAGGAAACCCTCAGAGTCCTGAGACCCAGACTTGAGAGAGAGAGAGAGGGAGAGAGAGAGAGAGAGAGAGATTTATAATTTGAAGTACTTCTATATGAGCTACTAGTGTGTGTGTTTTGTATATGCCCACACCCATCTGTCCCCAGCTCCTCTACCTGCAGTACTTCCTGCTGCCTGAGCAGGGCGTGCTCCAGCGTCGCCAGGCGATGCGTGAGTGACAGGTGGTCCGATTGGAGGGCCGCCACGGAGGAGGCGTCGACCTGGCTCTTCAGCTGTTCCCCTAGCGCCTGCAGCTGCTGGAGGGACTGCAGCACTGAGGCCTGCTGAGCAAGGCACTCCTACGACAGCAACATGATAAAGTACTGTATGTTAGTAAGACGGTACATTTGTTTCATTTGGGCTGCTGTTACACTGCAAAAGTTATCACTGCTACTTATCAATGAGCACAAACAAGAGAAAAACAGAATGGTGACATTTATGGAAATATTTACTGTATTGTCACTGGAACACTATTTAGAATATTTGCCTTTTGATGTTCTAACTGTGTGTGTGTGTGTGTGTGTGTGTGTGTGTGTGTGAGTGTGAGTGTGAGTGTGTGAGAGAGAGAGAGAGATATCTCTGGACCACTGCTAGCATGGGCCTACAAGCCCAGCGTAACACTGAAGGGAACCCCTAAAGTGTAAATCAGGGGCCTGTCTGTCCCTTTACAGCCCCCCTTTCAAAAAGCTTTTGTTCCAGTGCGCTGGCTCTACATTCAAGCTGACAAACTGACAGGGTGCCGTTTGGCCATCTGCAAAGGGGAAAGAGGCTTTGTGAATCCTTCAAATGAGCGGGCGAGCTGTTTCCAAGCTTATTCAGAGGAAAACCGAATAACAGTGACGCTGCATTCTGCAACGTGTTGGTTTCTCACCTCTTCTAGAATCTATTTCAATTGTCAATAATTCCGCAAATTACTAAAAGTGAGAGACTTGTGAAGTGGAAATTCCAAAATATAGTAGGAGGAGGTTTTATTGTTTTAAGTACATACAGCACATCCATGAATATATTTAAAGGACTACGATATTTAGTATATTAGTTAGTTACCTCTCACAGGCAGTCTAAAAAAAGGTTATACTCATATTTTTTTGTTGGTAGGGGATCATTTTTTAAAATCTTTTATATTTTTTATCAACTCCATTGTATCACATTCTTTATGAAAGGACAGGAGTACAACCTTTTTCTCCCAGCATTCCAGATTGTGATGGGACAGCAACTGAATATCTAAATATTCTTTTTAGGTGAAGTAGCTAATTGCAGTGTAACTTCCCTCCTGTTTGTTTCATTGCACTCACATTGCAGTCCTTTATCCAGGCACCGCTTTCTTCCTCCGTGATGTCCCCGTCGGTGGTGCTTTTGAGCAGGCGGTCTGCCTGTTCCTCCTGGCTCTGTACCGCTGTCACACATTGGCTGCTGAGGGATCTGTAGCTCTGCCACAGAGCCAGCAGAGCTTTGCTGCTCCTCAGCTGCTCTGAGATCTGCTCTAGCAGGCCGTTCCATCTTAGGAAAGCAGAGAACAGTCGTGCTATAAGGGTGAGTCGTGCTATAAGCGGCGATATGAAGACAGAACCCCGTAAACCAACGCACTACCGGGGTCAGGGGTTTGAGCTGCTGTTGTATGTTATGTATACTACCGTCTGTAATACAGTGTGTCAAACCAGCTGGAGCGCTTCCCGTTGCACCTACCTGATGTTGACGTTGCACAGGGCGGTGTTGAGCTTGTCAGCCACAGACGGGTGGCACTCCGTCAGCAGCTGTTGTGTGACGGAGCCGAACTTCCTGAGACTGCTCTCCTGCTTGTCGAACTCCTCCTGAAGGCTCTAATATAGGAGAGACAAGACATTCACGGTGACAATGTGGTATTATCCTGTTCACAAATGACCTTGGGTAATAAACTAAATAGGGAATGACCCGCTATCAAGGGTACTAAGACAAAAAGGAAACATTTTGATGTGAAACAGAGTGCAAGAGACTGTCATTGTTTACAGCAGTGCTTCCTAAAGTAAGGGGCTGGGACCCTCTGACAGTCTCGAAATTATTTTCTGGGGTCACAAGCTGATTTTGAAATAATTGTATTTATATAATATTATTATATCTGTAGTATTTATATTTTTATGAATTCTCTTTTTTGTTGTATTATCTTAAATATATACATATATTTATTTAGGTTATTATAAGCTTGACCTGAGTACACTGGTGTAACCAAAACCAAACCACCCCTGTGCACGTTTACCCTGAATTCTAACGGTGCTATTCACAAACGTGCATAACACTACTGGCAACGCAACTGCTCACCTTCAAACTCTCCACCTGCTGCTGTATGGCCTCCAGGGACCCGTTGAGGAGGCACAGCCTGGACACAGAGTACCTCCCCTCCATCAGGTAGCCATTGATCTCCTCTGCCGCTCGCCGGTACAATGACCACTGCTCCAACACCGACCGCAGACTCACCTTCATCTGACTTATCTGTGTAAGGAAGGTGAAATAAAACCATTAACTAGTACTATCTAGTACTGTTTATTATTGTACTACTATTACCACTACAATATTAAATCATTATAATGTTATTGTTATGAATTGACGGGGTTAACGGAAGAAAATGGGACAATACTAAAACAAAGTAAGGCAATACAAAACACACAATATTGTCCAGTGTATGCTATGGAGCATGGGACCCCCCCCCCCCCCAAATAAGGGGTGCTGGGAGCTTACCATGTGATTCAGACTGGCCCAGGATTGGTTCAGTCCTCTCAGGGTCTCCTTGACAACAGTGCAGGCCTCTCCTTTCTTGTCCTGAATCAGTGCATTTCCTCTTTCCTCCGCCTTCTCCAGATCCCTCTCTTTCTCCTTCACTAACTGCTCCAACTCCTACAAAGATGGAAAAAGGAAATGATCTCAAAATATATGAATACATACCGTATCAGTAAAGGTATGCTACTCGATTGCATTATTGCGTCGTCAGAAACCCACATTTCTGCCCCATCTTTTTTTTTAAACTAAACTGTAACAAAATGTGTGAGGATAATAGAGTATAGAATGATCTAGTCTATAGTGTCTATAGAAGAGTCTATAGTGTTGTAGGGGGAGGGGTAGAGTGTGAGCACACAAGATGGTGTGGGAGTGTAACTTTCATTCATAAAAGAGCTACAGCAAATACATGTAATTTGGAAATCATATAAACATGTAGAAATAAAAACCCTGTGTAGAATAGCATTCATTGTGGATAAAAGGACTGGAATGCTAGCTAGGTCGTATTCCCACCTGACAGTCTTTGAGTGCATTCTGCACCGATGCCACATCCTCTATCCTGTGTCTCTTCTTCAGTTTCTCCTCCTGCAGGGTGAGCCAGGTCTTCAGGGCCTGGACTCCATTCTCGTGCTCTAACCAACTTTCCAGCAGTCCTTCCAATATCTGAATCTATAGGCAGAACACCAGCAATGTCGTCATTCAGTCCCATGACAAAGCAACAATATGTCCATGCAACGTCCAAGCCAGAGGACAGTCCTACCTTCTCAGCGATGAGTCCCTGCAGTATCTGCCAGCGTCTGTTCATAGCTCCCAACCTCTCCGCAAAGTCCGTTTTGTCGCTTCTCTTTCCTTCCACGTCCTGACTGCTGATCTGCAGCACTGATTGGTTGACGAAGTCTACGGTTAGCTGTTTGCAGGTCAGGTCTATACGGAAACCCTGTGGCACAGAGGGGTAGAAAATAACGATTAATCAACAGCGAGGTATAGGAGGCTTTCATAAAAAAGCAGCTACAATCAATAATGGTAAAAAAAATAGACATTGGGTCTAATTAAGTCTCCAGGCATCTTCATATTTTGGATTGGAGGAGGTTATAATGCACAACATATAATACAACAGTACTGCCTTCAGGACTACATGGATCCATTTCAGCTAGCAGCGACTGTGTAGTACCTTATACTTCTGAAGGAAGTCCTGGACCACCACTGAGCCTAAGGCTCCCAAGATCTTGTTCTGGTCCTCGTCTATAATGTTCTCCATTAGAGTGATCCAGCTCATCAGCTCTGTGATGGCGTGACGCGAGGCCAGCTTCTCCATCTGCAACTGTAGTCCAAGCCTCACATTAGTACTAATTATACAGCATGTCATAAACTATATAATACCACGCATTTACAAAAAAAAGAGTTATTCATTATATAAAACAAGATATAATAGTAATAATGAATAATAATCTGCAAGCAGAGCTCAAGGACTGTTCCCAGACCTGGTGTAGCTTCTCTTGCACCACAGGTATGCGTGTCAGCAGATCCGCCCACTGAGTGTCCACCTGGGCGAGAGCTGACCTCAGGCCCGCTGTGTCCACCCGCTTTAGCCTCAGGAGCTGGTTCCCTGTGCTGAGCACTGACGAGCGCAGGGACGACTTCGCGTCCACCTCCTTGGAGAACTCCTGGCAGAAAACAGTGAGAAAGTAGTGTGTGAGTCATCCGAATTTAACTGCAACCTTTCTACTGATGACGGCGTTTGTTTATTCAATATAAATTCTAACTGACCAGGAAGGCGTAGAGGTGGTCTCGCACGGTCTCCAGTTCCTGAGGTACCGTCACCGACTGAGTGGTCCAGAACTCCAGGCGATCGAGCGCCGACCGCAACCACTGGCTCAGCTCGGCAGACTCCCGCTGGTACCTGTGGTTTGTACACACACACGATTTGTAGAAATACATTCGTTTGTAGTTCTGAGAGAGGATACTGGCCAAACTAGACCTTAAAAGCACAATTATTGATTATTATGCATTTTCTTCAGTCAGTTTAAGAAACAAAAATGATTTATAACATTTATAAACCGACACACAAACAAACACTACCGGCAGACAAAAAAGGCAGACTGACAAACAAACAAATTGGCCAAACACAACATCCTAACAGTTGAAAGGATTCTGGTTGTCTGACCTGCTCCAGTGTTTGAGCGTGGAGTCGAGGCGGTGCAGCTCCTTGTTGACCTTGGTGGTGGAGGACAGCCAGTGCTCTCCCAGCTGGGTCAGCTGGTTCTCCAGTTGGGAGCAGCACACCGACAGCAGCAGCCTCTTCCCTTCCTCCAGCACCTGGTACAGCTGAGGCTGGTGCTCCGTCAGGCTGGCCTTCAGACGCTGCAGAGGACACGAGGAAAACGAGGAGTGACTGATGTATTACTTATTGCCTGTTGCCCTCCTCACAAACTCAAGACTGAAATGTATATTTAAATACTAAATGCATTTAGCTTGGTTTCCAGATTTTGTTTGTCGTTTCTTAGGCATGGTTGTGATCTACCTGTACATATATAAATGTAACAACAACGTATATTTATCTTTAAATGACATTCCATATATTTATCAGATGAAAATGGAGAATCTTTTTGAAGTTGTGAAATACAAGAAAGTTCATACCAAACATACCATGGAGATAATCCACTACAGGTGTGTTCACATGGCCGTGTATGCAATGTGCCGGCACTTCCTAGTGTGTGCATAATGTGTGTGTGTGTGTAGTTCAGTACCTGGTAGAGATTGATCCTGTCATTAAGTCGCTCCTCTGTCTCCTCCACCAGAGCCACGGTGGGGATGCTGCACTCCACCGCCTCCAGCTGTCGACACAGAGCCTGGTTGTCCTCCACCAGCCTGCTCCACGACTGCAACGCAGCAAGGAAGTGGCATGATTAAGTCGATTACATTGCCTTGACACAAGTATGCATCACTTGTCTAAGACGTGTACCAACTATCAACATGAACTACATGTCTACAGTCACCCAGCCCGTGACTGTAGACTGGTGTTTCACTGTCTGTGGTGTGCTTTGCTATTAAACTGCTGCCCTCTGAAGCAGCGCTTCTCAAAGTAGGCATAAGGACCCCCAGGGAGTGTTCTATGTGAGCATCTCCTACCTCCAGGATGCCTTCGAGCTCCACCCCTCTTCTGTGGGCCTGTTTTAGGACGTTGTTGGCCAAAGCCATGGTCTCCTCCAGGGCCTGGGTCTCTCTCTGCCCCACTAGACCAGACACCTTGCTGTAGAAGGTCTGGGTCACAATCATGTGGCACTCCAGACTCTGAAAGAACTCCTGCAACAACACACAGAAAAGAAACTAAGTAAACTGTTCTAAGTTAACTGTTCTAATTAAACTGTTGGGACCTACGGACCAAAAAAGAGGCCTATAATAAATCACACACCTTATGAATAAACAACCATTCCATTATCAATATATATAGTATAACAAATTGATCCGTCAAGGGCTTTTTGATATGGGTCGAATGGGCCGAATTTTATTCCATTTCCTCTCCCCTTACTTTGTGTTTGTCCAGGAGCATCTGGACCTCAATGACGGAGGCCACGGTCATCTTCTGGTCGGCAGCCATCTTGTCCTGAGCCGTGTCCACCAGGTCTGTGAGGTCGCAGAGGGCAGCCTCATACTGGGCCTTCAGAGACAGGCAGTGGTTCAAACTGCTACGCCTGGAGCCCACCATCAGAACCAGCTCCTCATACGCATCCTGGTGAGGACAATGTATGACGGTCCAAAAATCAGCCCAAACACCCATTATCATACATATAGAGAAAAAATAAATACTTTACACTTTTGGTATACTTTTTTTTGTATACCAACCAAGTTGGTGACAGATAATAGATAGATATAAATGTTAAACTGTATCACTACATTATACATTAAAGTATAATGATAGAGTGAGAATACAGAGAGGAGAAAAAAATAAAGCTACCGTACATACTCGTCTATAAGTCGAGGCCAGATTTTTGACCAACAATTATGAAATATGCTATGACTCGTGGGTAAGTCGAGTGTAAAACTTGAAATTCTGGGATTTGTATACTAAATGGCCGGTGTATGATTGACTCCCGATGGAGGCTGACGGACTCAGCAGTCAGCGATTACGAATGTGGCTTGGTATCAGATTTCAGTCAAGCATCAACAGTTGCTGTTGTCTGTGTGCGTACCCGGTATCTGGGTCAACGTACAGCTACCGGTAAGTACACTAGCACCACCGGTAACTCTTCATTGCCCCGCATTTAATGAACAAAATTCTATCGAAACTAGGACTGACCCGTGGATAAGTCGACGCGTTTTAAAATGACAAAAATGTCTCGACGTATACACGAGTATATACACGAGTATATCTATAATCAAAGCAGAGCTGTCCCTCACCTGTAGTCTGGTTAGCTCTTGTTTGGAGACGTGGTCTGCATGAAGCCCCTCTGCCCTGGTCTTCAGCTCCGTCACCTTCTGTTCAAACTCTTTCAAGCTATCCTCCACCTCAGATATTGTCTGAAACAGAAGGAGTGACTGTCAACAAACAACGGCTTTCCTGGAAGCAAAAATCCAGGGAATGCCGGCATGTGTTTTTATCTGACCTCAATCAGTTTGGAACCAGGTCTGTCCACACTGCCGGGCCTCCTCTGTAACAGCTGCTGTTTGCTGTCGTTCAGAGCCGTCGACAGCATCCTCAGCTCATTCTGGCAGAGGCAACGGCAGCACGGTCAAATGGGACATTATACAGCATTACACCCCCCCACACACACTCACACATACTGTACATATTTACACAGACTAAACTATCAGTTTAAACTGTCACTACATCAACTGTAGCGACAGTTTAATGGGGGAAGGTTAGTCTTGTGGTCTAGGTGTTGGACACCCAGCCGGAAGGTCGTGGGTTCGAGCCCCAGAGCTGGCCTACCTGTAAGCATCCTTGAGCAAGATTCCTAACCCCTATCTTCTCCATGTAATAGCACCATGTAATTGTAAGTCGCTTTGGATAAAAAAAGCATCTTGTAATTGTAACTGCCACATACATTTGGGCAAAACACAAATGGTTTGTGTGGACAAACAAACATACATAGAGTTTCTACAGACTATTTCTGACCCAACCAACCACACGCGCACACACACACACCGTGTCTATACAGTACATCCTAACAGCCCACCCACACACACATCCCCTCCCCTCGTCGCTACCTGGAAGGTGGAGTGCTCCTGCAGCCGGTCCCTCATGCTGTCACAGTGCTGCTCCAGGGTGGAGTCCAAAAGGTCCAGCCTCTCCTGGAGGCCGCAGAGGGTGTCCTCCATCACGGCTCGCTCCTCAGCCGCACACCGCCGCCCCGCTGCTCCGCCCAGGAGGTCCCTGCACCTCATCACCTCCCCGGTGACCTCCCTCAGCTCTCTACTCAGACCCTGAGTTGCACCACCGCAAATCACAAATCAATTGAATCAATGGTAAAAAAACAAAACACATAATGATTATTCATCAAGATTTTATTAAGGCATTTGTATTTTAAACAATGAAATCTTTAACTTTTTGAGCCATAATATTAAAATGGCATAACAAAGTATAAAAATATAAATCTATAAACAACCACGAACCATAAAAAAATATATATATTACGAAAATATTCTATTCAAAATAATAAATGAAACGTTTTTAACTGAAAGTGTTAAATGTTACATTTCAAATAAATGTAGGAGAATATTCAAAAATCGTACAAATCTATGTTAAGAACCAGTGGTTCTCAAACTTTTTGAGCTACTTTTTGATCTCCATAATCTTTCTTGGGGTGTCCCGACGCACAATTTGAGAACCAATAATGTTTGTGTTTAACAAGTCCATATTTGACTGCCCTGCGTGCTAGCTCAGCCCCACCTCTAGGTGATAGAGTTGGGTCTCTGTGTCCTCAGACAGCAGCACAGGACCAGACAGCAGCTGGTTTTCCGCTCCATCCAGCCAAGAGGAAGCTGCAGAAACTGCAGCGCACAGGTCATGCTCTACCCCTTCCTCCGCCAGCGACGCCCCTGACTTACTTTCCCCGCCCGCCGCCTGTGGAGACAAACAGTAGCCCGTTACTCTTTAATAGGGAACTAGGTAATACTTTAATATACAGGTCAGGAAATCGAAGACATAACAATGCATTTGCTCCTTCTAGCCATTCACTAAACCAACTGATTCTAATTAGCTGCTAAGTAGAGGAAAGTAATATATAGAAATTCAATTGCTTTGTACTGCTTTTTTTTTTTCACCTGATACATCTTTACACTTAAAGCTGTCGAAATGTACAAAACAACCTCTAAGATAGAATGTAAAGAGAACTATAGATCTGAAGGTAGTACCTCTTGGGCTATTCTTCCTAGAGTCCGGCTGCAGGCCTCAAACAAAACTCGGGGAGAGCGCGGGTCTTGACTGGCCGTTTCCCCCCTCAATACCACTCCAGGGCTGGACAGTCGAGATCGGTGGAGCACCTGGGTATACATGAGATGCATAGTCAAAGTGAAAAAAGGAAAACAGTCAGGACTTCACTGAAATCACTAACTGACAGATAAACATAAATCAACAAAACAAAAAGCATTATTTAAAAAAACAAACAGAATCCTTTAAGCACATGCTAAAAATAGAAGAAGAGTGATTTATACATTCTGTTTCCATAGCATTAAAATGGGTGCATTGTGTCAGTATGCGTACTGGGCTGAGCTGGTCCTGTTCTAGGGAGTTTAGGGACAGCTGTAGTTTAGTGCTCTGGTCTCGGTTTAGGTTCTCCCAGCGCTGCCTGAGGTGTTCCAAAGGAGACACATTCTCCGCCTCCAGCAAAACTCCTCCTGGTATGGCTACATCACTGTGCAGAGGAGGTGGACAGACAAATAAGACCCCTTCTTTACAGCCTTTTCTCTTCAAAACAAGTTGTTTCTTGTCTTGGTAAAATAAACCATGAATAAATCAATTAATTCAAATATTTGTAGAAATTAAATGTTGATAAATGTTATACCCGTCTCCATTGGGCGTGGTCTGTTGGCCAAGTACTTCCTCCCCAACGCTGGCTACAGACTGCAGCAACCTCCTCTGTTCAGCTACCTGCTCTTCCAGCTCCTAGGAAATCACAGAACAGAAAGCAAAGCAATGCTACATAAACTAATCATTATTAATGTTATCATCGGATTTAGACAATTTGAGTGCTCTGACAATCTGTTTTCAATACTATTTGTACTCTTAAAGGAGAGTCAGTGTCAGCTAGGCACTGGTGTAATAATTTTTTCCTGCAGGGGGCAGTGCAATGGAAGTAAGTGTCTTGTTTATGAACTGTTTGACACATGAAAACTGAACCAGAACCTGGGAAAAGACCTTACTAAGGATTAGGCCATCCTGCGACCCTAAAATATCCATTCTCTCGCATAATAACACTCAAGAGAAGAGGTAACCATCCGCACCGACCAGACACATAACTGTTGTGGTGCCTCTCACCCTCTGTCTCAGCAGGTTGTCATGGTGCTGCTGTGTGCGTGTGGACCGGGCCTGGGACAGCCACTCCTGGACATTGGGACTCTGAGACAAGGACGAGTCGGTCTCACTTTCTTCTTGCTCCTGTAATGAACCCTAAACAGAGAGAGGTCAAAGGTTAGAGGTCATGCTGGACTTACAGTTGAACAAGAATGTTCCGACGACGAATAACCCACAAGGGAATGTGGGTAGGTACACAACACAGTAGATGTTTAAAAATAATGTTGTGTGTCATCAGAAAGACACCTGTGTCAGTGTGTGATGAGGTGGCATGCTTTTGTCACGAGTCTGACGCCTATTGTGAGGCGTAAAGTCCGTTGCTGTTCCGTCGTGGAAAACAATGGCGCTTTATAAAAAAGGCAGCTGACGTGACCTTTAGAGTTTACAAAACTACCATTGATGGAGATGCACAATGCAGCACCACTCAACAGAACGACATGAGTCCAACTGTGAAACAGAAGAGCTGGGGCAGATAATGGGAGTACAAGAAGGAAAAGACAGCAAGCAACGAAATGTTCAAAACAGAGGTGGGACTTTTCACAAGTCCTGCCAATGTGGTCTGAAGTCCTGAGTCTAAATGTAGAATACCAACTTGTTGTCATCAGCATCAAGCTTCAAGTCCCCAGAACCCCAATTCAGACCAAGTCAAGTGACTCGAGTCCCCACATACACCGCACATGCCCTCGTTATGGTCCCAAACCTCTTGGCACCCCACCTGTATGTCGACTTGCTTGTCCTGCAGCATCCGCTGGAGCTCCAGCAGGCTGTCTTTGAGGGAGTGGAGCTTGAAGGTGAGCTGCTCCGCCTCTCCCTTGGTCCCAGCCCGGCCCTCCAAGAGCAGACTCTCACTGTGGACCGACAGCTCAGACAGAGACACCACCTTCTGCTCGATCTCAAACAGCATGTTCTGCAAGGGCGGGAGCATGTGGGCAGAGCCAGATACGGTCGTTAGCATAACGTTAGCTCGTTAGCTCCTTGTCAAGTCAGTCTCCATTAAAGTGAATGCTGATTTTTAAGCTGGTTACAGCCTGTAATTAATAAATAATAGGATATCTGTAAGTAATATGACCCATCACAACTATTAATACATTATTTTGCTTTGCTAAATAGCCATTATTAACTTCACTACATGTTTCAAACCACCACTCCTAGTTAAGCAGTGTGACACAGCATAACAGTCTCCTACAAGTAACTATATTATTCTCTACTGTGAGAGCAAGACCATCCAATAGGAGTTGTCTTTTGCATTCATTAAAGAGCTCTTATTGGCTGTCTGAATGAATGACAGGCAGAGGCTGAGAGGCCTCTGCTCAACATAAAGCACTGTGTATTTAGCTGGTACTAGAAGTCACTGCCCATTTGCCAATGTGTTCCCTCTTTCCCACACTCCACAGTGCAGTTCTACACTAAATATAGACCATTTTCATTGTTTTTCTTCAAATCCGTATTGGTACATTCTCTCCTCCCTCATTCCTTTATAAATCAATGGTCCTTGAAAAATAAAAATAAACAGTTTCTTTCCACATTCAGACGGTGGGCGAGCAGCGGCAACAATAGTATGTAAATTGAAAAGAAGGGGATTAGGGTTTGAAGGATTATATTAGTTTACTTAATCAATGTTAAATTATTTTGCTTATGTGACAGCCTTATTTTGAATAAATGTATTAAAAGTAAGATTGTGCTTTTGAGCTATAAGTGTGCTAGGACTAGAGACATTTGACCTTTGTTATCAGGATGTGGAGTTGCCCCGCCAGAGCAGGAGAGAGTAAACA
>JAOEHI010000932.1:0-13185 GCA_025447815.1 Percopsis transmontana
GGCTAATCATCCTACAGGTGCGCACTGGGGAAAGGAGGCACGGAGCGCGCATGGGCCTGTGCGCGCTGATTGTGACAGTGATCATATAAAGGGAGTATTGAATTAATACAGCGTGTAATGTTGCTACTATCATTCTTACAAAATAATAATAAATTACCCCCTCTAGTACCTTAAAATACCCATATTTGAGAAACACTGGATTAGACTATTGTGCAGCATAACCCTTATGTTAAATGTACCTAATAAACATTCATCTAAACGTTGTGCTCGACAGAATAATATATATATTATGTAGGTGTCACATTGCTGTAGTCATGCAAATGTCTGTGTTCTAATTGGTCTTCACACCAACATACAGTGATAAGAGTTAAAGCACAGGCAACAGAATAAAATCAAAAAATAAATACTATTTGTGACTTCTATTAATTTATGTAGTGTATGTTACATATAGTCAATGCAAACGAAAACAGACATTAACATACATTGAATCTAATTTTATTTAAAAGATTGTACAATGTTGTGCGTCTTTCTCCTGCTTCCAAACCCCAGGCAGTACTGCCAGCCAAATGCTACAGTGCCAGTACTGGCACTGTAGCAGTAGTAGTACTTTGATGTAGTACTTTGATGGTCGAAGTGACCTGCGAGTGGACTTTCGTCTCTCCAGGGGATCCTTTAATGCCCTGATGGCAGTCCTTGGAACAGAGTCTGACCATGGCTGAGGGACCCGTTATTGAGAAACTGGTGTTTCTATTTTGGCTGGCCAGCGGTACTGCTTATTGTGGTTAGTTTTATTGTGGAAAATATTCGAGACTGGGATGAGCAACTCATGCGCCCTTGTAGCGACTGAGGTGCCAGCTGACCAGCTGAGGTGGTAGATCAAAGTGCTCTTGCTTGGAGTGGGGCAGTTCCCTTTCCTGCCTTGTGGGAAAACACCAGTTTCTTGAATGTGATGTGAGCCGAGATGGGGAGCTAGTGTAGGTCTCAGAAGAAGGAGCTTACATGGGAGAACTTGGTTGTTTGAATACCAGACATAGAAGTATCTTAGATTTAGTATACTTTTTTGGTATGCTGGAGTCTAACTAAACTAAAAATGTACACTTTGTCTTACACTTTTGCACATTTTGTAAGTGTACTTGAATCCAATTTTAAATAAGTGGAATTAAAGTACACTAGTGTGCTTTGTATGACTTGAAAGTAATACCCTTTTCTCAAGTACGCAACTTACAACAACTTAAAACAACTTAAAACTTAAAATAAAGTATACTGTATTTATGCTAAAGTATACAATACTGTAATACCACTAAAAGTAAGAAAGTAGGACACTTATTTTATTACATTTAAGTTAAACTCAATGACAACTTGTTTAAGGTTTATTTTTTTAAAGTTTACGTTTAATATAATTTAAATTACTACAAGTACAAAAAGTAAAAGTAACCTTTTGGGATATTTGGTATACTTAAATTATATGTTTGAGACACTAAAATATACCTAACCACATATGACAGTTTAATATAATGTTAACACATAAAGCTAAATCGTTTCTTTAAGTTTGATAATTAGGCCTACCATGGGATGTTCATGACAGTTTATGTTGTCTTAGTTAATGTCAAGTTGTCATGACAAATACATTCGCAGGTTATGTCATCTTGGTTAATGTTAAGTTGTCATGACTAAGACACCCCAAACAATGTCAACTTGACATTAAACCTGACATTAATATACCGAATAACACTTAATGACAGTCATAAACTTTCATAAAGACTCATGTTCATAAAGACTTCCTGTTCATAACAGGTATCATGTCATGGTTATGACAGAGTAATGTCAGTCTTATGCACACCCCTTGAAATAAAGTGTTACCGAACATCTTTACACACATCTCAAAATTAAATGGTGAGTTAAACCAAATTTAAAATGTGCACACAACCTCCAGGCAGCTCCAACCCGTTCCTTGAGAACCACTGATACAAAATTAATTCCAATACACTTCAGCCAACATACACACTGTATCTCACACACATAGACACGCAGCTGCTGCACCTGAGAGACTCCGTTTGTGACAGGTAGCTTGTTCAGGAGGTTCTGCTTGCTGGTGCACGGACAGTGGGACGTGATGTTGTGCTTCTCCCTCAGGGTATGCATGGAGTTCAACAACTCTGTCAGTACTGAGACACCACACACACACACAGAAGTTAGGGATAGGTTAGGGTTAGGGTTAGGTAACCCTAACCCTAGAATGAGAACAATGAGAGAGTGGTTCTTATTTACCGGTGCCAGGTATGATCTGCGTGGGCATCAGATGTTTGTGGTCGTGCGGCTGGCCTTTAACACACTTCAACCAGCTGTACAGCTCTTTGTCTGAGAGTGAGGAGAAAGAAAGAAAGAGATCAGTCTTGGTAGAGATACAGACATATACACAGATCAATAAAGACACAAACCACATATATTTTTAATTTAGAAAATCTATTTAAATTTAGAGAAATTCAGTAACATTTAGAATTATATTTTGAATTTAGAGTTACATTTACAAGTTGAAAGCCAGCTGACCTTTAGAGCTTTTCCTCTCCTTGGCCTTGTAGCAGTCCAGACACACGACAAAGCCACACTTCTGACAGACCCAGTGGAGATTGAACAGTGTCGCCTCGCAGGCGTCACACATCTCCCTGACACCGCGCACGGCACGCTTCCACGCCAGCTTGGCTGCCCACACAGAAATACTGTTTACCTCCAGGTAACGAAACGTGAAACTCGCACTAAAATCTGTTTATTGTTCTGTACCCATTCTTATCTTAGAATTTTTGGATTAAAAGTGCTGTTACTCTATGTGTAGTCAGATTAGGAAGTTATTCGCAACATATAATGAATTCATGTAAACATTCAACTTCTACAACAGGAACATGACAACTCATTAACTAGCCACAATGTTTCCTGATAATTAGCAGCCATTGCTGGTTTTATAACTGAGTGAAATGTTTGAAGACATCTCACCATCTTTCTTGACCCAGCTGGCTGCTGTGTTCTCAGTGAGGACTATCTGACAGAACTTGTCTCCTATGAAGTTGAGGATGTACTTGGCTGTGGTTCGGTCCAGCTGCCTTTCCTCGAGGGCTCCGGGAACCCATAGAGCCAAAGCTTCGTTGTCAAACTGTTCCGGAGTGGAGAACCCATCCATCCGGATCACGCCATTCTTACTGTAGGAAAGCCTGGATGTGAAAGACACAGAACTATCACATGTCTAGGCCAGTTAGATCCCTAATCTATGCAGTCAGCTATAAAGGAGGATGGATGGAAAACAAGTAGCTCCAGCAGAAAAATGGGGACGGGGTCTACAGGGTTTCCTTAACACAAAGGGATCTTTTGCAGAAATTTTGCATGCTTTCATAATGGTAGATTGACCAATATGGCCTGTTAACAAATTTAGCCATTTTGTGTTTTTGCAGTGGTTTTCAGTTTTTGTTAGATATAAATCTGCATTTACGCAGTGGATTTCAGTTGTTATTAGACATACATCTGTGTTTTCGCAGTGGTTTCATTTGCCACTAAGGTATAATTCTGTGTTTTCGCAGTGGTTTCATTTGCCACTAAGGTATAATTCTGAGTTTTCGCATTGTTAATAGCCAAAGTAAATGACAAATTAATTAATTTAAAGACAATTTGCTTTTATAAAGAGGACTGCACTATGTCCTGGTGTCATAGGTAGACTGAAATGACCTAATGAACTGAGGAGGACCCCCTATTACTCTGCATTCTGACAGCTTCCTCTGTTATGAGCAGGGAGAGAGAGAGAGAAATGGATTTAGCTAGGAACACAGGAGAGAGGAGAGAGACAGAGAGAAGGCAAGAAAAACATTTCTCCAGCATTGCAGATACTGCAGTGAGCATCTTTCACTGAGGAAAAGATTATAGAAACATATGCCAAAATCCTCTTTGGCAGCAACCCTGTAGGCACTTGACACGCTGGCCCACCCAATCAGAAGGCTTCCTTGCTTCTTGTTTTACATATGATGATAGGTCAAATTTTTTGAATTACGTGGATAATTCAGGCCTTTTCCCGCCAGCAGCAGCATGTGACTTAGCACTTGAGTCTCCAACCACGGCATCCACCCCTCCATGTCAAAGCACAGGTAGGCCTAAGTACAGCGCTGAGGATGTACAAGCCCCATCAGACCTGTCCACTATAGATGAACGAGTGACCCAGCTCAAACGCAGTTCATTCCCAGTCACGACTATAGCAGACAAAGTTAGGAGTGTTTCTGCCCGATGGTATGAAAGATTCCAATGGCTAGAGTACAGCACTTCAAGGGATGCTGTGTTTTGTAAGGCATGTCGCCATTTCCCCCGAAGCGGCCACTGAGGGACGATTCATAAAAACTGTCTTCAATGACTGGAAACATCCCAATTTTGTGTTAAACACGAGGGTAGCAGGGCGCATGCTGCAGCGCTGGGCAGAAGGATTCAAGCAAAGCCGCCAGACAGGACGGGGAAATATTATTAATCAGCTGAACAACGATGCTATGAACAGATCATTTGTGGAAAGGAATAGAGAGCACATTTACGTTGGAGACCTTGTTTTATTCTGTGCAAGACAAAATATTCCATTGCGTGGGCATCGTGAAAATGAGGAGGCATTGAACAGAGGCAACTTCTTGGACTGATCTCTAACTATGACCCAGAAATAAAACGGCGACTGGATGAATTGCCTAAAAACGGGAAACTCATGAGCCCCAAATACAAAACGAGATCCTGGAAATCGCAGCATCGCTACTTACCCGCAAAATAAAGAGAGATTTGCATGAGGAGACAGGCACGTACTATGCAATTTTGGCAGATGAGTGTAAAGACTTATCAAAATGAGAGTTTGTGGCAGTCTGTATCAGATACATGCACAAAGGCCTGTTGAAGGAAAGGGCTCTGGGTTATGTGGAGACTGGGGGCATGAGCGCAAATGCTATATCAGCAAAGATCCTGCAATTACTGGAGCCGTTGCAGCAGGACCCTGCGTTATACATTGTATTTGGTTTCGATGGGGCATCAGTTATGTCCGGAAACAAAGGAGGGGTACATATGATTTTAAAGAAAACATTTCCTCACGCCATATATGTGCATTGCAATTCCCATTGCATTTCCCATTGCATTTCAAAATGTTTCAAGGTCATCAACAACCTGCACAGTTTCATGACAGGGTCACATAGACACGCCAGATTTATGGAAATCCAACAACAGCGGAAAACAACTTTGGAACTAGAGAGATCCTGTGACGTGTTTGCAATTGCAAACGAAAATTTTTTGTTTCTATTGGTCACGTTCAACAAGTTTTCAACAAGTGTTTGAAATGAGTGACTACGCTACTGAGGACAACTCAGACCTAAAAAATATATTGAATGATAAATTGGACAGGCAGATCATAGAAGTGAACACTTGTTTTAAGGCAGACACATACAGGTTTATGAGAGCCGCTGCTGCTTGCTTGCCTCGGTCAAACACCTTTGGTGACAGGGCATTAACACAGCCCACCAGCACACACTTTTCCATCGCTGTTGAAGATGCAGAACATGCAATGTGTACAGCAGCTGAAGAGAAAGGTCACAGCAGACAGGACCTTTCCATTACTTGTGGAGGTGCTCGATGCATGTCCCAGTGACATATTTCCCGAAATGAATCATCTCCTGCAGTTCCTCGTCACCCTGCCCATAACAAGCTGTACTGTTTGTTGAAAGACTCTTTTCAGCTGTCAGTCGGATAAAAACTGGCATCAGTGCATCAATGATGACACACAGACTGAACTTGTCCCTGCTCTCCTTTAAAAGAGAACTCACTGAATTATTTGACTATGATGAAATCATTTCAGTGTTCAACACAAAGCCCCGTCGTCTCCTGCTGTAATCATTAAAGGTAAGCTACATTACTATTTCGGACTGTAGTAGGCCTAGCCTATTTGCCAATTTCAATATTGTTTATTTATTTTTTGTTGAGTGTATAATTGGATTTTATTCTGATGTTGCTGCGTCTGCCGTATGTGTGGTTTAGGCTATGTGGCTGCTGTGCCAGGCTAGGTTCAAGTGTAATTTTTAACGTTACAGAGCATGTTGGTGTTGCCAGTGTCTATACGCTTGATTAATTATTTTATTGCTCCTGTCAGCTGTGTGTGTGAATTTGTGGCCGCTGTGCCAGGTTATGCGATGCTGTTAATGTTCGCCTTGGTGCCTGTAATAAGGCTTGAGTGATTAAACTGTGGTGCATTCAGGCAATAATAGTTGTAATGGCATATTTTGGTTAACATACGTTTCAGAACCTATTAGTAGGAGAGAACCTGGCCCACCTCATTTACTCTGTGCCCACCCACATTGTGAGTTCTGCCTACGTTACTGTTTGGTCAGCCCCAAACACTGCTGAGCAAGCCCTGGAGTGTTGCAACGTGGGGCAATGACGGACCCGACACAGCCACTTGTGATCCTTGCAGAAGTGCTGCAAAGGATGACGGAGTTGCAGGAACGACAGGCATCGCCCGACAGCCGTTCAGCAGCAGCAAATGGAAGCCCTGGAGCCAAGACCCACCACACAGATGAAGGCGCTGCGTCAGATGGTGCTGCGGCCACCTTTGCCCAGCATCCAATTCCAGAAGATGGGGCCGATCAATGTGGCGCCACAAGCAAGCCTTCCTGGAGGCGTTTTGAGATTGTGGCAGACTATGTGACTAGCTGGGAGAGGAGCGAGCGGTGCGGCTGCTCCCATTGTTGACCGGTGAAGCCCAGCAGGCTGCGTACGGGCTGCCGGCGGGGGCGGGGGTCGACTATGATGCAGTCAGGAGGGCCATCTTAAGCCGCACCAGTTGCAGCACAGAGGACCACTGGCGGTGGTTGCGGCAGGCTCTGCTCGAGTAGGGGGACCGGCCGTTCGCGTTTTCCCAAAGCACTTGTATTACTCCCAACTTCTAGCTCTAAATTACTCTGCAAGTGGAAAGAGCTATATGTAGTCACATGGCGGGTGGGCAATGTCGATTATGAGGTTGTGCATAGTGACAGGGGGGGGGGCATTGCTCGAGTCCCTCAGGCAGACTGGGCTCACAGCCAACCCGAGGAAGTGCGAGGTAGGACAGAGGGAGGTACAGTATCTGGGGTACCACTTGGGCGTCGGGCAGGTGCAGCCACAGGTAGAAAAGACAGCAGCCATCGCAGCCTGCCCGCAGCCCGAGTCAAAAAAGGAAGTGATGCAGTTCTTGAGGCTGGCTGGGTACTATAGGCAGTTCATAGCGGGGTATGCGGACCTGGTCTGCCCCCTGACTGACCTGACCCGCAAAAGGTACATCAGGTCTGGTCCAGTGGATGGAGCAGTGAATGAGGGCATTTGAGCAGGTCAAGCAAGCTCTCTGTGGGGAACCATTCCTCCACACACCTAACTTTTCTCTCCCTTTCACATTACAGACAGACGCTTCAGGCAGAGGATTGGGGGCCGTTTTGTCTCACACACCCGGAAACTCACAGACCGGAAGGTCAGGTACAGCACGATTGAACGGGAGTGCCTGGCCATCCAGTGGACGGTCGGCACCTTTTCTTACTACCTCCTGGGACACTCATTCCACCTCTGCTCGGACCACGCGCCCCCCTCCAGTAGCTTCACCGCATGAAGGACACCAACACGTGGCTCACCCATTGGTATCAAGCTTTACAGCCGTTGAAGTTCAAGGTGATTCACAGGCCGGGGGCGCAGATGGTCATGGCTGACTTCCTCTCTAGACCCAAGAGGGAGATGCCAGCAGAGACGGAATCTGGCGGGACAGAATTATTCAAAGCCCGCATGTAATAGAGCATTCAGGCAGTGTTTAAGCTCTGAGTGCTACATATAGTGAGTAATCGCTGTGTAATATATTCTGCATGTTGAAATAAACCGTGCGAGGCACATAAAAGTCAACCAACTGGACAATCGTGGGTGTATACCACAAGTGTATGAGTGTGTGTGTGTGTGTGTGTGTGGAGGGGGGGGGGGGTTCATGATCCATAATCTATCCTAAATAGAATGGGCTTTTACAGAGAATATTTATCATAAGATGGAAGTGAGATGCAGTGTGTGTGTGTGTGTGTGAGAGAGAGAGAGAGAGGGGGGGGTTATAGGGAACAGAAATAATTTAAAGCTCCATTCAGCTGTTTCCTTCCATGCTCTCCTGTTATAAAGCTCATGGCTGCTATGACCAAATGCACAACAAGAGATGGAAGGTTGATATGTTTAAAGCACTACAGCAGTAACATCAAGACAATTTGTGAGCCCTGTTCCGTCATGTCTTTGAGCCCTTTCTCAAGGGGGCATGTGAGCACATTTTGAACCAAACAAGACCAAACTATTACAAATTATTTGTCAGTAGAGGGCAGGACTATATAGTACACTTTATGGCACAATATTGAAATACTTTATTGAAGGCTTAATTAAGCCTTTATAAGTGTCCCTACCAAAAGTGTGATTATATTACACATATTTAAAGCACACAGTTGTAAACACAGAGGAAAGTGATAGAATTCTACCTTCTGAAGTAGTAGAAGCGACAGAAGACGGGTGAATGGGCTGGCTCCTCCCCTTTCTTGCTGCGGAGTACGCGACACTCTCGACACTTCTGCAGATTGGGCCCGATCTCTGAACACGAGTCGTCCTGCAGGAATGACTCCCCAGTCTGCTTCAGCTTCTTCACCTTCCGCCAGTCCTTCAGCACAGAGCGGGGGATGCCATCTGGGAGAAATGGGGGGGAGGAAGGGGCATGGGAGAAAGAGAAATAAAAAGTAGAAAAAAAGTTAAAGATATTAAGAAAGTTTGTTTTATCCACTATCCACTAATATCAGTACAGTCAGCGCTCACTTCCAAACCAGAGTTTGGTATGGACAGTATGTGGGCCACTGGGGGCGCTATACTCTATTTAGTTCTGCCTATTCTCTCTGGTGGACCAACCACTGCTGTTTGACTTAAACACCAGATCATAAAAACTCAAATCAAACTCAAACAAAAGGTAATATGGAAAGGCCTTCATGAATGGGCAATAGGCTTAATCATTATTAGATTACTTCAATCACACATAAACAGCTGTCCTACTCTGTGTACGATAAAACTCTAAATGAAGTGCCCCAGTCAAGCTGGTTTCATTATTACAGTATTTAATCCCTTGACCCTGTAAAACCGCTGGTCCACAGGGCCAGTTACGATTCAGCCCACAAAGATTTACAAAATTCAACAGGAAGATTGACTGTTCATAGTTTCAAATTATGAACAATGTGTTTTTGTGGGTCATAGCTCAACAAGATTGGAAACCATTGGATTGGAGATCATTTTATGTGGCTGTGTACCTCTCTTTTCCTAACTACCTTTACTCCAAGTCTGTCATGCATGCATAGGTGTGTGTGTGTGTGTGTGTCTGCAGTCCACCCAGCCCAGTTGTGCACCAGATGTGGGTCCATAGACCTGTGAGCCTGACTAGCTTCCATCCAATATGACACAGAACACACAAAGGAGTGATTTAAGGAAGACAG
Organism: Percopsis transmontana; assembly: GCA_025447815.1. NCBI lineage: Eukaryota > Metazoa > Chordata > Actinopteri > Percopsiformes > Percopsidae > Percopsis > Percopsis transmontana. The sequence goes on from JAOEHI010000932.1 coordinate 9,507, forward strand.
ATAGACAGAAAGAACCAGCCAGAAGGTCTTCTCCCTTGTCTTGGACAATAGGCCCAAGACAGAGGTCTAGTTACTGCTATCATATAATGGCATTGTGGGAGTGGGGGCGTGGTTTAGCTCTGAGAGGCAGGTGAGGGCAATTACTAATCACCTGTCTCTCTTTTAAGCAATAAGTGAACACAGCTGGGGGAGCTCGGGGGGAGCACATGGACAGGGAGCAACCACGCGGGAGCTCTCAGCAGTAACATACCGGGCAGTGTCCCGTGGAAGTGGTAATATAATGGGCAGTGTTTAAGACCTGTGCTAGCAATATTATACTGGGCAGTGTTAAGACCCGTGAGGTGTGTGAAATAAAGCCGTGCGGAGCACGGCTATACCGGAGAATACTGTGTGTGCCACAGGCATGTACAAGCTCACTGTGTACAGAGGTAATCATTCAAGCTCCAGGAATATAGAATTACAGCTTTCACCAAATATTTAATGTTCAATATTAATATCTTGTAGACCAATGCAATAAGTGGTTGTTAATGGACCACTGAGTTTGTTAGTATTTTTGTCACCCATATAAAAGGTTTGCTTTACGCTAGCGCTGTGAAAGGTGAGCTTTGCTGAGAAACGTAAACAGCACTTACTGCTGCTGGCCAGTTTCAGTTTGGTCTTCTCCCGCGCCGACCTGAAGATGCCGTTGGGTTTCCCCTCCTCTTCCTCCTTCTCATTGTCTCCCTTCTTCCGGGCCATGTCATTCTGTTTCTTCTTGTATGTGGGTTTGGGCTGGCGCCTGGCACGCCCCTCCGTCTTGCTCTCACTGGCATCAGAGTCGTCGGCGCCGCTCTCTGAGGCCGACTCGTACGCCCGCTTGCTCCCTTTTCGGGCCAGCGGAGCGGGTTTCCTCTCTTCCTTGCCTTCTGCCTTCTCTTCTGGCTGCCTCTCTCTCTCTACTTTCCCTGCGTTGTCCTTCCCCTTCTCCACGTCACCAGAGGTGGAGGCAATGAGATTGACGGAACATGGTTTTATAATTTCTGACATCGCCACACTGGTCGTCATGCTCCCGCTACCTGCAGTGCTGTTGGACGATTTCTCCGCTTTACCGCCGCTGGTGGTTTTGGCACTGGTCGTCGTGCTTCTATCTTCTTCCGAGTGTCTGGTCAGCCAAGCTTTCTTCAGCTTGTGGTAGTTACTGGGCTGCCCACCGGTTAGGGCACCTCCCGCGGCGGGCTGGCCATTGGGGAGGGGGCTGGACTTGCCTGGAGTGGTGCTACTGCTGGCTGAACTGCTGCTACAGCTGTCTGTGGAGCAGCAGGAGGCTTGGCTGGATGGGTGTGTAGGGGGGGAGCTGTGGGGGGTAGCTCTCTCGCTGGGCTCGTGGGATGTTGTAGGTGTGATGGAAGCTTTGGTGGAGCTGCTTCTGGATTGGGCCGCAGCCAGAGCAGCCTTGTGCTTCTTTAGATGGACGAATAAGGGAGAGTAGGCCTGGATGGACATAGAAACTGAGTTGGCGGTGGGGGTTGGGCTGGGGTGGGGGGTTACCGCCGGACTAGGCGAAGGCAAGGAGCCCCCCGGAGATGTGCTGCGTGACCCCAACAGTGCCTGGTGCTCCCCAAGTCCTGAGTGGCTCAGCACCCGGCCGCTGAGAGCGGGTTTATGGGATGTGATGCCACAGCAAGCTTGAATGGCATGGCCCAGATCAGGGTTGGTGACCCCACATTTACTAAGCACGCTTAACCCCTCAGTCCTGCACACTGAGCTAGTGTTACTTTCTCCCATGGGTACCTGCACGCGCGTGAACGTCTTATTATACTGGGCACATGTCTCGTCTAGGTTGGTGTTTGGCAGGATCACCCCGCTAGCTCCCGGGCACTCTCCCTGGGGCTTGACTGGGTACAGTCTCCCCTGGGGGAGATCCATAAGGCTCCCAACACCAGGCTTAGCACCACCGCCGTCATATTTGTAAAATGTTGACGGGCGCACAATTACGGAGGCCATGGCAGCATGAGGTTTGCCCCACGCCGCACATCCTTTGTCTCCCGGGAACCAACCTTGCTCCACATCCTTCTCCTGAGCAACCTTCCCGCCCCTCCAGCCCTCAGCCGACGCCACGGCGATCGTCTCGCCAACTCCAGCCAATGCCAGTGACATGTTGGCTATGGAGTGAGCTTTGACTTCCCTGAGCTCGGGTAGCAGTGTGGGGGGCTTCTGCTGCTCCGTAGAGGCCTTTTTGCTAACTGGCTGGATGGGGGTGAGGGTGGGCGGGGACAGGCGGCCTCCATAGCCCCCCTTCTCACGCTCGACGGCCTCCCTGTGCTCCACCGCGTGCTGCGTGGGCGGGTGAAACACAGGTGCGCGGTGGAGCGACGGCATGCCCCTGAGTTGCTGCTGTGGTTGGTGAGGATGATGATGCTGATGGTGGCGGTGTTGGGAATGATGATGGTTGGAGGTCGAAGAGGAGGCCAAGGTGGAGGATGAAGGGGAGATGGTGGGACTGCGGTGCTCTAGCCTCTCAATTGCCGCCCCCCCGTGATTGTGCTGCTGGCTTAGCTGCTCTGTGATCTTCCCCACCAGCCCCTCTCCTCCCTCAGGCTGGTGCCTGATGAGGGGAGGGGGCTTAGAGAGGGAGCCCTTGGCACCATAGCTGCCCAGGGACAGTGCCCCCTGGCCGGATGCTGTGCTGGAGACAGCGGAGTCCTTATCATAGTAGGAGTTGAGTTCCTTAGAGGGGTAGAGCCTGGGGGGCTCATTCACTACGCTGTTGGACAGTGTCGTGAAGTAGTTGCTCTTTTCCAACTGAATGACGTTAGGGTGGGGATGGAGATAGCCAGGTTTGGGGCTGGGCGCAGCAAGGGAGGGGATGCGGGAAGGGTAGGCAGTCTCGTGGCCTCTTTCCAGGTCCAGGTCCAGGCCCAGGTCACTGGTGCGCTGGATCTTGGCAGTGAACGGCGCTACTTCGATGCTCTCCTGGAGAATACGACGATTCTCTTCTTTGTACTTGCTGCAGTGGTCGGCAGCCTTTACTACATCCTGGGAAAGATAAAATAAAGCATTATGGAGACATTGGAGGCACGTTCAACCAGCTCATACGAGTTCACTGCAAAAAGTGAAATCTTAGTAAGACAAAATATCTTCAATCAAGGCATTATATGCTTGTTTTCTGTCTGACAAGATATTTCTTCTTACCAGGCAGTTTTTATGTTAGAGCATGTTCACTTGTTTCTAGGTTTTTTTGTCCTTCATTATCTTGGTAAGATATTACAACTAGTTTTTGAGATTTTATTACAGCGTAAATTCTATTTGCCACGTTATTGAACGTTGTGTTTTTAAATCGTTAATTATTAAATCAGTGTTTATGTCTCGTTTCTGTCCTTCCGTAACTTTTCCTAAATTGCCATAGAGCACATGCTTGTGTTATGGAAAATTGCACCTTTGACCTATATACTACACTTGAATTCCTTTCTTTATTATTCTATATGTCTAGACATATGTAAGCATTCAAGGTAATGTGAGACGTTTTGTTCTTCTCTGCATGTGAGCTGCTGGGGCAAGTCATCACTCCTTCTCACGCCTCAGATTATTTTCCAGATGTCACCTCCTGAGCTAAATAATCTATGGGGGGGCACACATATGGGACATATTGTATATGACCTTTCACCTTAACTCTGTTGCTTGGGGTATAAGAAGGGTAGCT
>JAOEHI010000934.1:0-13184 GCA_025447815.1 Percopsis transmontana
ACAGTAACGTTCATCAGGCAGTAATACAGTACGTTCAGTTCACGTTCGCCCAAAATATGAACGAGTTCATGAACTATTGTTCAATGAACGCGTTCAGGCACAACACTGACAGTAGTAGCAGTGTCAAAAACACTACACTTTAGCACAGTATAGTGGCTATCGTATATTTTACAACCAACAGTAGTTTAGTTGTCCATATGATTGTATCTGTATTTCCTATAGGTTATCCAGCACCAGAACTGACATGGTATAAAGATGACACGGAGATGGACCGATACTGTGGACTCCCAAAATATGAAATTCGACGCAATGGAAAAACACACACCCTCCATATTTACAAGTAAGTATCTTTAAGCTAACTAACTTATAATGCCAAAAACATTTTACAAGAGGCATAATATTTATTTTCTCAGCTGTACATTGGATGATGCAGCGATCTATCAGGCCTCAGCCAGCAACAGCAAGGGGATTGTCTCTTGCTCTGGGGTCTTGGAGGTAGGGATCATGAATGAATACAAGATTCATCAGAGGTTCTTTGCCAAGCTGAAGCAGAAGGCAGAGAAAAAACGAAAGGAGTTGGACGAGAGCAAGACCAAGGGTAAAGAGAACATTCAGCAGAAACAACCCTGTTGTAGCCCTGAACATTCCCGAGGGAAGAGGTCCATCCCACCAACTGTGGAGAACCCTGATGTTCAGGAAACCCAAGCTGTGGAGCAGCAGGGGGCTACAGCTCTAGTACCCAATGGGGTCAGTGCAAAAGTTAGGGAAACAGACCCTGTGACCTCAACAGACAATGATACAGAAAAGGTGGAGACTGGTGGAGACCTACCACCTAAGGACACGTTGGCTAAAAAGAAAATGAAGTTCTCCAATGGTGTAGATGCTGGAGTTAGTAGAATCGGCAGCAACAGCAGAAGCCACACATTGGGAAATGGTAGCGAAAACTCCTACGATGGAGGGATTGGCTTGGCACAGTTTCTGGCAGAGACTCTCCATTCCCAACCTGCTGAGGAGAAACAGAACTTGGGAGATGTGAAACAGCGACTAGAGAGGCCTGCAGAGATGAACACGTCGATTGCAGAAGCCAAAACAGAGGGGGATAGAGAGCTGGAGATAAAACATGAAGCAATGAAAAATGAAAGAGAAAAGAAACTAGCAGAAGCGCGTGAATGGGAGAAGAGGAGAGAGCAAGAACTGGCTATTGAAAGAGAGAAAGAAAGAAAGAGACAACCAGAGTTACACAAGATGGCCGTCTCCAAACACACCTCGGATGTGAAACACCACAATAAAGCTCAAAAGGAACATGACCACCACAACATCCACACGTCCATCTCCTCTGTGCTGCACACAGTCAAAGACTTCTTCTTTGGCAAGGCAAAGAAAGACTCTCATGATAACATGGAGAACGAGGAGACAGAGGATTCATCTCCCCCTGAACCACAGACACCTCCGACGTTTCATCGACAACCAGAGCAGAAAACTGAGTTGTGCCAATTCATCACAGAAGAAGCTTTGCCAATGGAGCTTGACTGGGCGAAGGACTCCTCAGAAACTGAGGTTATGGAACAACAGACGGCGTCTGCGGAGCTCCCGGAACCACCGACTGAGAATGCAGGTGATTCCGAGGAGCCAAGCACCGAGCAGGATGAAGGCACCGCAGAGGCCATGGAGGAATCTGTCGAGGAAATCATCAACAATATTGTTGAAGTGGTATCTGTGTCTGGGCCTCCAGGTTACGCCAAGGTTAGTTGTCTCTTTTCGATCATGGCATGGCAGCTGGCGGTCATTTGGGAGTTATTTATAGAATCTGCATTTGCGTAACAAGATGTGAGACGCAACACTTAAGGCCTGCAGCCTAAACCACACATGCTAAAAAACCCAATGTAAACATAGTTCATGCTTGTTTATGTGTGGTATATATTATAACAAGTTAAAATGGCTACTAACATGTAATATATTGCTGATTATTAAAAGGATTAAAAGGATAATTGAACATTGAAACATAGTATCTCAAAATATATTAGCAGTGAATGGGTACTGCTACGTGAGTTAGTCTGGCTCTGTAATACTCTTGACATGTGACTGTGGTTTTTAGTGCGTCATTACTCAACAATAACACCACACGCAATTATGGTGAGACAGTCAGGTGACAAGGGTCCATACTCCTAGCTCCTAGATCAGCATACAATTAATATTTAATAAGATACTTAATGTGAGAGTATTTTAGAGCCTACTGATTAATACTGCTAATCACTGCCAAACTATAGATAGTTTTACAGAAGCAGTGTCAGTATTAGCAGTGGATAGTGGACTGGAATGTCAAAGGTCGATACTCGCCATTCAAAACAGGGTGTGACAAAAGGGTCATGAAGTCTGTTTTTAGAGTAGAAGGCCTTCTTGGGCAAGTCTCAGCAAAACAAGGACCTCGAGGACCTCATCACGTTGGATGCATTCCTATCCCCCCTGCATCTTAAAATACATTTCTCTCTGTAGTCGTAGTCCTACAGCAGGGAAGGCTCACTGTTTACTGTTGAGACTTAAGGATGACAGACACTATGCGGTAGAAACACTGTAAAGTTAATTTACGGATTATATTATCGTTCACATTAGTTTGAATTCCTTAGAAAAGCAGACTGTGAACTAATGAAATGCTTGTAAGGGCACAATAAACATTTTTTGGTAATATGTAGCTGTAATTACATCACAGTCTTACTCAATGTATTTTAAATTGGATTTATAAAGGGGGCATTCACTTTACTCTGCCCAAACAACGTGCGTGCTGAGCTATTTCTGTGACAATAGATTTCTACTTAGTTTCTCTTCTTATTTGTTATGGTATACATGTTACTTGATTCTTACTACTGTAGTTTAAGGAACCCGGCTCATTAATAAAGTCATGTTTGCTCAGAGTATTATACTTTAGGAACAAGAAGCTCCATTTTTAGACTGAATGTGACACCACTTCCCTTCCATTGAAAGTTTCTTCATTATTAGTGGTCCCTCTTGTCTATGCACGTTGTCACGAGGCTGCATGTGGTTAGTTTCTCATCTTTATAGAATAACAAATATGTATTGGCCTGAGATGGAACACACAACAGGAAGAATGCCTACTAATGGCAAACAATAGTATCAAGCTTTATCTACATTTATCTACAGTCAAAAATAAAGTTTACTTTATTTTAGTAGATCATTCAGCTCAAAAATGCAGAACTGATTTGTCAAATACATTTGCACAGACAAAGAATTTGACTGGATGTTTTGTAGTTGGTTGTAGCAGGTTGTTCCTTTTCCTCAATGAACAATTTCCTGAATTGTTGCAACATACAAACATTCTGTGTGTCATGCACGTGGAATGAGTTTGTGATCCCTTGCCAGGAGAATGGAAATCATTTCATCAATGCCCAGTGATGAAACGCCCAATTTTCATCAAATGCGGGAAATTCCCCTAGCCCTATACAAAGTATAAAAAAGCTATTGGCCTGTCTTACTGAAGTAAATATTAACTGCATAAATATGAGTAAAATTCATGATCTGATTGTTTCTTGTGTGTGGATTAATAGAAAATGTTTCTCTTAATAGAAATTATAAAGGCATCTAATGCATATATAGCTTGTTAAACTGAAAATCTTGTTTAGCCATGTTAGTACTTGGTTTCAGGTACCTAGCATGTGATATGATATAGGAGGAGTTCTTGAAAATAAGCTGACAGGTCATAAAATACAAAAATATATGTATATTGTCCAATGTGTGTGACTCGTGAAAAAATCACAGCTTTATTGACAGACAAGACTGTAGTCTCTCTATAGTAACCACACACTGCACTTAGTTGTTAGTGTTCATATTTGTGTTGATTAATGATTGACAGTCTAAAAGTGACACAGTGACTCAAAGCCAGAGGTCACTGCGGTAAGCCTTAGTCACATGGCAAGCCATAACAACCCCTTAACGTAAATTAAATGTACTGTATATGTCTTACACCTAATTTTGTTTCACTAGATTGGTGGAACTGTCACTATTTAATGCCCAACATCAGCATGTAGACTTCTATTGAGGTGAAAACGCTAAAGAATTGGGGGTTCAATAGAAGTACAGTATTGCTATAAATAGATATATATATACTGTACATATAATACTGTGTATATATAAGACTGTAATTTAGGCCACTTAAATGCATCTTCTGTTTATTTTCCATCCCTTCTCAGTCAGAACAAAAGCCACCTGCTCTGCTAGTTTCACCAGAGCCTGAACACCAGGTTACAACGTCTGAAACCAACTCCTCCCCCGTGAGGGATTTTCTAAGCCTGCCCCACACCCACGTCTTGAGTGAGATACGGCCCTCTCTAACATCAAGCTCGAATCTGGGTGTCTGCTGGACTCCTCCATACAGCCTTGATGAACTTGCCACTGAAACATTGCAAAAGCCACGTGTTGACGAGAAAGGCAAAGAAAGTGACTTCGGTGAAGAAAATATTAATTCTCCCAAAAAACCGTGTAAGGAAGAGAAAACTGAAGTGAAATCAGAGGTACAACCATGTCCATATATAAACAGCACTGAAGTTATTGAACTGAGGTCCCCTTTAGAAGAGAGAATAGTAGCATGTGAAACTTCAAATCAGGTGCCTGATTTTTTAATGTGTGAAAATATAACAGCGGCAGGCAGTATAGAAAGTGGCCATTTAAATGAGATGGAATGTACTCCACTTACTCAAGAAATGAACACAGAATTTCCTGTCACTTTAGCCCCCTCTAGTTCTGCAAACGGTGACCTAAAATTACAACAAGAATGTATCCCTCTAGTAGTGGAAAGCATAGATGACAATGTCAACACAAAAGAGAGTTTAATGTCAACTTCAGAAAGACGTGAATGTGGAAGTGTATTAAAAGAAGGGTTGATTCATGTGAACTCACTTGACTACCCAAATATACAAGAGCAGACATTTTTAAAAGTTGAGGGTAAAGAAGAAAGCTTACAGAAAAACAAGGTCGTGCAGACCCCTACTAGTGAGAGAGAGTTTAAAATGGAAAACGAAATCTGGACTCGAGACTCATATACAATTGGAAGACTAGAGACTCATATACAATTGGAAGAGTTAGGTGAATTTCTTAATAGCCATTCAGAGGTCAGTGTCAGTATGTCTGAGGATCCCATTGAGAAGGCAATTTCAGACAGCACTAAGAGACTCTCTCAGGGGCTTGCGGCAAATGTTCCTGAAATCAAAATTATTTACTCCGTTGTTGAAGATATCCCGGACATTAGGCTTACTGTGCCAGAAATAAGACTGAACGAAGAAAGGATTTTACCTGAAATTAAAGTAATGGCACCTGAGATCAAAGAGTGTGCACTGCCAGTAACAATGTTGTCACTCTGCAGAGAAAAATCCGAGCCTGGCGTGTTACAAACACATCATACTTCTGTGTCAGAGGCTGGAGCCGGGGAACATGACTCCATTGTTTCTCCAGTGAAAGACAGCTTCACGTTTACACAGACAAATGTGCTGAATAATGATAAGCTCCCACTAGCAGAAAAAACACAGGAAGTTGTGCAACCAGTTGACCCAGTTCAAAGACATGAGATTGAGCAACAGTTTAAGAGAACCGGTGAACAGCTTCCTCAGATTAATTATTCATCCATTCCTATTACAAAACTGTCATACACCGATAACAGAAAAAACGGGGAGGAGGTTTGTATATGTTTAAAGAGCCCTGTCATAGATGTGACTCAACTGGACAAAGCACCCCTAGTGGTGCCGCTTATAACTGTAATTTGTGACAGTCAGGAAATCAAAGTGTCTACTGAAAAAGAGTGCACAGAAACAGAATCCTTGGCTGCTCTGTCGAGGGAAGAGAAGAGTTATCTTCAACGTAATATTACCGCTGGCTCAGAAGAAACCCATACAAATACAAGGGATCAGAAGCTGCAAACAAAGACAAAGACGACAATAGAAATCACCCCTACCCCTTCTTTATCATATGAAGCCCTAACACCAACAGGGGTGACCGCTGATGAGCTCTCACTGGGTAAAACAGCAGAAAACGTCACTGCCATTGAAACGCTTCAGACGAAAGTCCAAACAGAGCCCAGGATAGAGTCTAATTTTACAGGAGAGGATGTCCAAACTGACAAACCTTTCGGAGAGAGATTGGACATACGGAGCCAGACACTTCCACCTCTGAGTCCTGCAAGCCTTCGCAGGGTTCTGTCCAAAGCCACTCCAGGTTCGGACCCTCAGGCAGTAGAAGAATTGAGTGGAAGGTCGACGCCAACATCCTCCCTCTCTTGTGAGAGCAGTCCCCGGCTAAAGAGAAGAGATAGCATGTCAATCATTCGATCTGCTACACCTGAGGAGTTGGCCTCCGGCGCCCGCCGCAAGATCTTCATCCCCAAAGCTAAAGGAGAGGACGTGGAGGGAGGCGGGTTTAGTGCGGGGGCCCTGGACACCCAAGGCAAAAAAGAGAGCCCTTACATGTCACCCAGCCAGGCTCGCAGGGCAGCATTACTGCAGACTCCAATAGGACAATGTACCCCACCAATGGAGAGGCGCTCTCCACTACTTAGCCGCCGAAAGGCCACTCTGGAGGCACCGAAAGTGGTGGATGACACAGCCAGCACAAAGCTAGAGGACAAACCTGCTGAGAATGAGAAGGAGAAGCTGGACCCTTTCAAAGGTAAAACAGTGGTGGAATGGTGCAATATCAGTCACTACTGGTTACTAATATTGTGGTGGTCTATGGTTTTAGGATGTTAGTACAAAGTTTACAGCATTACAATTGTGACAGACACGGTGGACTGTGCTTGAGGAATTGGTAACATTAGAGAGTCCCTTCAGTATAGTATATAATTACTTGTGCCCCCTGTGTGCCCCCTTTCATCATGCACCTCCAGCTCCTCAGGTTATCCGCAAAATCCGAGGAGAGCCTTTCCCGGATGCCTCTGGACACCTGAAGCTGTGGTGCCAGTTCTTCAACGTGCTGAGTGACTCCACCATCAAGTGGTATAGAGATGAAGAGGAAATACTAGAGGTGAAAAGAAGGTACATCCCTGGCTAACCTCACAGGATCAGAATTATAACAATATAGTGCAAGATAGATGACTGAATCATTTGTTCAACATTTTCGTTGATTTGGTTTGTTTTGCAAGTTAGCTTGCTGCTATTAATGTGAGGATCAAAATCACTGGTTCAGCTGCAGACAGGCTTTTAATATGACACAATATTGAGGATGAACAGATTTGAGCTGGGACACTGAGTGCATTCCATAGCTATGTCATTCTCTCGTTCTCATGTGACTGTGAACCCCACAGCTGTGACAGGGAAATTAAGTTCTGGCCAGACACAGACACTGTAACCTGAGACCCTATTTCACCATCTCTGGGGGGAGGGCATTAAAAGTCTATATATGTGCTATCAGTTGCTGTGTCAGCAGAATAATCCCTCCCCATTCACACAAACTCACAGTTTGTCCCACACTGACCTCTAGTGGTCTAGAAGCAATCGTTTACAGTAAATGAGCTCATGGAGTCAATGCGCTCCTTTTCCTGGTTTTGTATTTTTCTTTTTTGCCAAGTGGTGGAGACGAAAGCCAAGTAGCCCTCGCTATTGTCCTGGCCTCCAGCCAAGACTGTGGGGTGTACGCCTGCACAATCAACAACGACTATGGCACTGACAGCACCGACTACCTGCTCAGTGTAGACAGTACGTTGTGGGTGGTGATCATTTATAATTTCCAAGTTTCATATTTTTTTTAAATTGCAATTGCAACTTTTGGTAAACAAAAAATACCTTTTAGTCAATTTGTAGTCAATCAATATATTTATTATATGTTTTTATATATTATATAATTATATATATATATATATATATAAACATTTCTCCTGGTAGTGTGTCACTGGATTCATGTAATTATTTTTCCATCACAATTTTACAGTTCTGGCTGAGATCCTTCTAAAAGAGGATTTGGAAGGTAAATCGTTTTACATTTACATATTTCTATACCATATCAAAACAAATGAGACGATAATGACATTGCTCATGGGGATATATCATTGTATTTTCCAGTTGGAGAGGAGATCGAGATGACCCCACTGCTGTTCACCAAAGGCCTGGCGGACTCGGGTAGCTGGGGGGAGAAATTCTTTGGCCGCATCATGAGCACGGTGGTGCACATCGGGGAGGGTTGCGCACACAAAGCCAGCCGGGTGAAGGTCATCTACGGCCTGGATCCCATCTTTGACTCTGGGAGCACCTGCATCATCAAAGTTCAAAGCCCCATCGCCTATGGGACCAAAGAGGAGAGCAACCTCATAGAGAAAAATCTAGAGGTTACGAAGCAAGTGAGTTGCAGTTCACAGTGGCACAAGCATCTTCGTTATGTTATATGCACAAATTCATTTAAAATAAAACAAATCCTTTATTTTGCCAGGAGTGTAAAGTCCAAAACATGATTCGGGAATACTGTAAAATCTTTGCTGCTGAAGCAAGAGTTAGTGAGACGTTTGGGTTTTCACTAGAGTGAGTAATTGTAGTGAAGAAATGCAAGCTGTAATACAAAAAAATAACTTTGTATTACAAATAATAAGCCTATTCTATGCCCATCCCTCATGATTTCCACAGAGTAATTTCTCAGTACCTGATGTATCGCCCTGCAAACTCTGTGCCATATGCAACAGTGGAAATGGATCTTGATGGCATCTTCCTAAAGTATTGCATGATGGACACTAAAGGCAGGCTGATTACCAGAACCACCTCCGAAGTGGAGCAGAAGTGCTGCACCTTTCAGCACTGGCTCCACCAATGGACACATGGCAACTTATTAGTCACACAGTTGGAGGGTACGGTTCACAGACAGTGCTAAAAAGAAAAGTGATTATGAGATAAACAATGTGATTAAGAAAAATGGCCACCATCTACTTTAGAACCGTCAATGACCCTTTTGTGTCCTGTCCTATAGGTGTTGGAACCAAGCTGACTAACATTAGAGTTGTGACGAAGTCGAAAGGGTTTGTATCTGAACTAATGTTCGCAGATGACATGTGCTGTGCTGCTTGTGAATATACTTATAACTTAATATGGTCCAAAATATCTTATCCCTATTTCAGATATCAAGGTCTTACAGAGAAGGGCTCTCCTAAATTATTTGAGCAGTTCCTGACCCACCATCAGTGTAACTACTATTGTGGGCTTCTTAACCTGCGTCCCCTGAAGCCCATGGACAGCCTCCAGCAACCCATGAAGATTAAGGGCTCCCGTAGTCCCCTGCTAAACCGCAAGTTGGGCTCGTCCAGCCCCCAGCTGCAGCGTAAAGGAACAAACAGTCCTCTACTGTCCAGAAAGACAACGTCTAGTCCAAAGGTGACCAGAAAGGCACAGGAGACAGAGGAGAACAAAACGAATGTTAAACTCAAGTCTGAGGAAACTAATGAGCTTGTCCAGATGAGGTAGAAAAGAAGGGTTTTTAAATATTTTTTTTAACAGAAGAAGAATAGGTAATTAAGAAGGAAATATGCATATAACAGAGAGAATAGGTCAAAGAGGTGCTGTTTAAGTGCTGTCTAGGCAACTTTACTGTGAATTTCCTGAACTGACGTTACTGGACATCTCTCCTCCAGTAACCTGCTAAACTAGTTTAAAGACTGGAAAGAGCTGTGAAGAACTCTAATGTATCTATAGTAAAATCTGAAAGGAGTGCATTTTGTGTATATCTGTGATGTACGGTACAGTTTTAGGTTGTAAATTAGGTTGTTAATTTGTAGACACTGGTCACGTTGCCACTATACATTTGTGCATGTAATTATAGAATTACACCATCTTTATGTCGACAACTTTTGTGTGCACTTCTTTGAACTTATTCACTGACCGAGGAGTTTTTCTCAAGCTTTTAACAGTCTACAGGTCTCATTGTTTCATTTCATGGCACATGCAGCTCACTGTAAAACTGACATAGCAATGAGTAAGAGGCTAACAAATAAAGTCTAACTATGGAATGCACATGATATTTAAACACAAGTGAATTCTCAGAAACAAGGAGAGCTAATGTGTTTTTTGTTATGGTTCACTTACAAGTTTAGGCCTAACCCCCGGACCATGCGATACTGAAGTTGATGGTGCAGGAGTTTAGGAAGACTTACTAACCTCTAAGTTAGACTCTTTCCATTAAATCTGTCATTTTTCCTCATGTCCTCCAGTTTAAGGCAAGCTACATTCTGAAACAGTGTTGGCTCCAAGTAACTGGTAAACAAACAGGAGGTGTGCTTCATTTGTAAAAATGGGAGAGTAGCCATAGAATCTTTTGGCCATCTTAAATGGGGTCTTGGAAGAGGCTTCTAAATATTCCAGTAGAACGGCTATCAACAATCAATATTTTCACTTTGGTTTGTAATGACAACTGTAATAATAATGTGTTATATGAAACAAATACTTTTTGGAGCCATTGCATAGTGCTGACATTGTAAGCATGTGTATATAGATTTTATCGCATTTGTATGAGAGGCAGTGTGGGGGAAAACAAATAGCAAATGGATGAGTGAGTGGGTTCTGCATAAGTCAATGAATAAGACCAATAAATCTGTGTTTACAAGGTGGATTTGTCAATCATTGATATGCTCGGAGTCATTTTTAAAATAATATATATATATAAATAAGTCAAGCATCGGTGACCTATGATAAGAGATTTTCACTTCATTTTGAATTTAACAAATATCAATTGCGGTTGTATGAATTATGAATAAAAACTATTTTATTTCAATGTTTATTTTAATGTCAATTTCTGTATTCCTGAGCAATGCTTTATATACTAACATATGCTTGGATTAATTCACATTGTGATATATAAGTCAAAAGTAAAAAAAATTGGTGTTAATACATTTTACATTAGATGAAAAATTAACTGAATAAAAACAAATGTCACATAAATACAATCTTATAAATATATTAGGCAAATAATTTGAAATGCTCATTTCATACATACACATATTACTTAACATATTAAACATTAATTGTTTCAAAGGATTGTTTACTTACAAACAGGCACATCAAAAAGTCCACAACATTCAGTAAAATAATAAGTGGCATTTGCGACTGTATTCCATGACCCTTCAAATGAAATGGTCCCATTTTTTATAGCGCTACAAGGAAAGAAGGTTTATATTAGTTTATTTGAAAAGCCAAACTACACATGTAACATCCATCCATCTTAACTTCAACACCCAAGAAGGGTGTTGAAGCCTGCACTGTAGGTGTGCCCTTTCAATGTGACATTCAATTAGGTTTGAATCAGTAGTATATTCTAGGGACAAGATGAAACCAGAATTCTTAATAAGCTTCTCTGATACTAGCGAGCAGCGATTGCAAAGACCAACACATTTGCCATACAATAATTTCTGTCATTCATTCATTTAAGCCAAGCTTCTGTGGACCAAGAATCGCATATTTCACAGTTGGCCATGAAATTCTAACGTATTCACTAGTTACTGGCTAACAGAACCAAGTGACAAAATCTGTGTTGGCAAGGTTCCAAGGATACAGCCAGCCCATATTACTAATATTGCTTAAGTTTACTCCAGCAAGGTACGTTTCCATACAATGCAACATGAATAACCAATTTAAAACACAGAGCAAATCCGATTTCAGATGAAAATATAAATAGGCTACTATTGTATGCATGTAATATTATAATACTGTATAAATATTTAGGCTGATAATATAAAATAATAAGACTATTGATATAAATAGTTAACTGTCAACATCTCAACATGATCCCTGCCATTTTTGCAGAATGCTTACCTTGTGAACAGGTCACTACAGCAAGTTTTAATATTGACATCAGTTACATTGAAAGCGTTTGTCCTGAATATCTTCACACAGTCAGGTGGTGGAACAAAGAGAATCCCTGAGAAAGCACATTTTCAGTAACACTGTTACAGTAAAATGTAACTTCCAGCACTACATATTTTGAACCTTCAATTGACTTGAGATTTTAAAATACTGTATATTAAAAGTACTCACCAGCAATGCAAGCATTAACAAGAGATACACATGTCCCTGTGAATAGCGCTCTTAGCACTAAAGAGGAAATGTCAGTTCTTCTGAGCGGACATATAGAGGCTTTGATACAGTACAAGATATATACATTAGAGAAGAACTATTCCCCAGACGGAACATATTAAATTTTATTTCTAGTAGCTACAAATTGTAAGGAATGGATTGATACTCACACAGCCCTCCAATCACAATTCCTAATGAGCTGAAGTTGGCAAACCCACAGAGAGCATATGTGCAGATAATTTCTGATCTGATCTGCAATGGCAAAACCAACTTCATGTGACACCTGAGATTAGTAACCTACAACCAACACTCTGCCCAGCAGACTATAACTCAGTGTAGACGTTTTCACTCACAGAGATCCACTGCCGTTCACCTCCAATAACTTCATCAAGTCCGTTGAGCCTGTTAGTCCTCAGTTTGGACAAGGTCTCATAAGCTATGAACTCGTTAAGAAATAACTTGGTGCCAATTAGCTTTGCCACAGTGAAGCACTCTTCATATGGTATCCCCATCATGAAGGCCACAGGCATAAACACATAAGAGCAGATCATCTATGGGCATAAAGAATAATTATGAATAAATGTAACTATTTCTACAGTAGTATGATATCATTATGAGCAGACTTTAAAACATACCTGAAATGAGATTAAAGGATATCCCACCATACCACCTAGCCACATCAAAGCAGCATTGATAAATTCCAGAATGGAAAGAAAGGCTATCAGGTTGACGGCGATGTTAGCAACAAGACCTATTGATGCAGATGCGCCACTACTAGCTGCTTCCAACATGTTCTGTTCGTCACTGCGGAGGAAGACATTAAATACGTAACCCAAGAAAAAACGTAAAAAGTTCTGGTTGAAGTGATGAACAGAGTGACACACATACCCACAAGCCACTTTAATCTCCTTCTCCGACTTAAACTTGCTCTCTTCTGTCTCAGGGTAAGACAGTTTGGCGAGGGCCAAGGCACATGGAGCAGCCATCACAGAGGCTGATATCAGAGAAGATGCGTCGATCTGTAACGTGGGGAACATAGAAATCAGCAGACATGTAGCCGGTAGCCTATTGTAACAGCGGTGCGTAGTGAGCGAGAGTAAGCGCGAGCCCGAGGGACACAGACAGGCGGAATTGCCGATGAAAACG
>JAOEHI010000935.1:0-13184 GCA_025447815.1 Percopsis transmontana
CACACACATATACACATATATATACACATATACACACACACACACACACACAATATAAAATCCTAAATGTGGTTTTGTTTATGTATTTACTTGGTCAAAACGTTTAAAAACGTCAACAACATTAACCAACATCAACATTACAAACATTTTATTAAATAATATGGAACAAATCATACATTCAAAACAAATACAATACAATACTATTCCTATTTGCAATAAATAAACAATATATATATACACAATATAATTCACCAGTCCAAGTGAGAGCTAAGAGCCACAGTGTGCTGGTCAGTGACCTGGAGTTAACAGAGTCTTTATACACCTGCAGTCACAGGAACCAAGTCCAGCTACTTCTGTAGGTTTATAGCCGACTGTCTGGCCCTCGGCCTCCCAGCACTCTGAAGTCTTTAGCAGTAGACGACAGCTTTGGCACCCCAGGGACACATAAAGAAAATAAAATGTGCTTTTACAATCTAGTAATTCTTAAAAACCAAATTCATCCGTGAGGTTCCTCTATCCGAGAGTCTAGAGGGAAGGCAGAGAAAAAAGGAGACCAGACGAACGTCTGCTCCGGGGAGACGTTTCAAAATACAATTTATATATTTTCGAGATATAAACCATCTGTCTATTTGAGCTGCTTGCAAATTTTCCAGTCAGTTTTAATGGCTCGTCTCTCTGTCCTCCTTTCTGTGGTCTTACGAAGCGTGCTGCCTGTCCTGAATTCTACACAGGCACTTTAGATAGACAGCTCTGTTCTTCAAGGGTTAAGGACACAGGGGACTTGAGTTGCCCCTGGTTATTAGCCCCGCTTTTAGAACCAATACAGGAAACTAATGTTACAATATCTCCGGCTTGCCTCAGGGGCTCTAAACGCCATTATACACCTGGATACAGGAAGACAAAGACGATTGTGGGGTTGTGAGGTCAACATTCAGATAAACCTGACTAGACCACAGGAACTTCTTAGTCAGTTCCAAATTGTATTAGGATTACCAAAGGTCCCACGCACACACACACACACACGTCCTTCTACGTCAGACCTTTCACCATGTGCACCTAGTGAGGGTCATTTCCAACCATTAATCTCCTTCAGTTTGCTAATGTTAGTTCCTTTGACAGGTGTGTCTGGAGGCTGAGTGTACAGAGGCAGCTTGGGGGTGCTGCAGCCTCGGCTCCACAGCTTCTCCTTCGGCACTGTCCACACAGTTCGAGACCCCATTGACTTCTGCTTGTCTTTCTTCTCCTTGACCGTCCCGGGCGACATTGTCTGCACCAACACATCCGACGACAAAGTTAGATTGAAGTAAATGGCCTTTAGGATTACTGAGAGTAAATGTGTTTTCCTAGCCCTTACAATGGGTTAGGGGTTCTATTCCCTGTGTAGCGCAAGACCCAAAAATTTCCAAGGTACTTACACTTCCATGGTGCAAAGCACTCTTATTTTATTGTATAATATCTTATCTTAAAAGATATGAGGAGTCTTACGCAGCAGCAGAGGGTGAGGCAGGACAGCTTGGCAGAGTTTCGGCCCGTCCCGGCATAGCGGTTCTTCTTTGGCAGTAAGAGGACAAAGGACACCGCCAGGGACAGGTGGTAGAAGCTGTGGACGTAGGCGTAGTCCCATTCCTGGATGGAGGACGGATTGAATCAGTATGCTTTCACAAATGTGACTTCTCATTGGTCTCAAGTGCTGTCCCTTGAAGATGTAGAGGGTTAATTAAGAGGGTTTGGCTGTATGTCTTTGTATTAGAATCTGGAGAATCATAAAATGAGCTACTAGGATTTCTGTAATACTGGGATGTGACACTGTAACACTAAGCCCAGCCCAGGAAGGCAGAGTGACGGCTTAGCCATGACACGGACTTGCTACTACACGGAGCATCAGGCAATCATGGCTGAAAATCTTACACCTAGACACCAGGTCCAAGGTCAAATGAAAAGGCTTTCATGAGCAGGAAATAGGCAAAATCATTATTACCCTAACTCAATCAGCCATAAATAGCAGCCAAACCCACTTTTACGATGAGAAGGCACAATAGTAGTGCCACATAATATAAAGTAGAAAGATTCCCACATTAATTACATGGATACCCTCAAGAACATTTGGATAAGAAACTGACCTCAAAGTA
This sequence comes from Percopsis transmontana, assembly GCA_025447815.1. Lineage (NCBI taxonomy): Eukaryota > Metazoa > Chordata > Actinopteri > Percopsiformes > Percopsidae > Percopsis > Percopsis transmontana. The sequence goes on from JAOEHI010000935.1 coordinate 2,130, forward strand.
GAAACGGAGCATCAGAGCTAGTGCTCCGAAACAGCATCCAGGTCCAACTTGCTGGGTGTAGACACTCCTCTCTGGATACACTGCCCTCAATTCCTTCATCTGCTGCAGCTACAACCCCCATCACAACGTTTAAATATGAATAGTAAAAACTACCTCTAAACCAGAAAATTCAGGTTTTGTGGTTGCCTTAAATTTCTCTTAAATGTAATTTCTCTTAAGGGGCTGCTCACACAGAGATGCATCGCTACAGAGAAGCATTTTAATGGAAAGAAGCCCCTCCTAGCATTATGGCTGTGCGGCATAACTACGACTGCATTCTTTGTCTTTTAAGGCACAGGGAGCCGAAGTAAACCCAAATCTAGCATGGTACATTCCAGAAGTAATGATAACTCTGTTCAAAATCTCCCATAGCTTTTGCTAAAAACACAATTTCCAAAGAATATAGCACAGAAAAACTGAGCTGTAATAAACAGTATGTCATGGAGTTTATTCCTTGCCTTTTGTCTAGACAGTGATGCAAGGTTGCTAACAACTCGCTTTTCTGCGAATGTAGTTTTTTTGACGTCAACTTGGGTGACTTGTGTGAAATGTTGAGTTTCTTTTTTCTGGAGGGAGGTTAGTTGGGTGGGCGACGGACTTCAAACACATTTTGAGAGCAGAGTAAGGACAAGGATATGGTTTTGACATTAGCTGGCCAGGAACTTTATGTTATAACTCAGTGTAGCTAATGGTAAGGCACAAAGTCAGTACAGTGAAGCACGCACTGTACAGATGGACAGATACAAAATATGAAATGTACTGCTGCAACTACCTTGTGGTACCATTCGTTTTCAGAATGAGGGAATTTGAGGAAATTGATGTACTTCTTCTACAACAGTTGGATAAATGTTGGAAGTGCAATTGGAAGTGCTCATGACTAAAGCTAGATGCCACAATTGAATTGAAATTAGTCAATAACACATTCCAACTGTCTTACTTTTTTATTAAATTGAAAATTGTACAGAAAATAAATAAATTGCATGCCCTGTTGGCACACTGCGGTATGAGACAGACATACACAAAACGAAAGTGACCTTGGTTATAACATCAAAAATTGTTGCACAGCTCTTCAGAAAAGAGAAGCACCTCCCAGCAACCCTCAAAAAAACATCAGGGAAAGTGTAAGGCCTAAACTTCTTGTATAACACAGGCTTTTGACTCTAGGTAGCTCTCTCTTTTTTCATCTTACATGTGTTTGCAACCCTGGTGATGACTTGAAACACCATGTAAATTGCACAGCACAAGCAAAAACACATTTGGGGCACGTTGAGGGAAGGATAGTGGTTTGGAGAGTAAGCTCCTAGTGAACATATTATAATACCTATACCTGTAAGCATCCTTGAGCATGATGCTTAACCTAATTGGGCCTTAATATTTGTAATTGTACTCACTGTAAGTAGTTTTGGATTAAAGTAAATAATGACCTCATTGTAATTGTATGAAGCATATGGAAGTAAAGTAGAATTTAATTTGAATCACCAGAACAATAAATGACATTTTGTTAAAAATGACATGTATTTCCTTGTAAATAACCTACTCACCCATTTGACGGTGATAATGAAAACAGCGGATCCTATTGGTCCAGAGTAGATCCCGTAACCATAGCGATCTTGGTAGGTCCTCAGAGCGATGGTCAACACCCCAAACATGGTGATGCTGGAGCGTTGTGGCTCCTCAAAATCTCCAAGAGCTACAAAACACAGGGGTGCACTGGTTAGAAAGCATGTCGGTTATGAGCTAGTGTTCTGGGTGTTTAACTCCCAGCTGAAAGATCCAGGTTTTGATTTGAGCGGCCTTGAGGAAGATGCCAACTTCTTGAACACTTGCTTTGGACAAAAGTGACAAATTATCTCAATAACTACAACTTTGTAAACTGATGTAAAGAAATCCAATCCAAACCATATTCAGAAATCAATAACTCTAGCCACTTTAAAAGGCACACACTTTTGTTTGTGTCTGGAATTAACCTTGTGGTTGAAACCAGCCAAATTATTTTTAATTTGAAAGTGTGCCCTTCCCTCACATTAGTGTTGATGACACAACTGAGATCTATTGCTTACAGGACTCATACACACATGGCTTTAATCCATCTTATTAAAGGGACGTGTGGACGTCTATCCTCACCGATGAGCGTGACCCACATGGACAGTGCTGTGCCATACACGGTGAAATACTCCAGGATCTCATACTTCATAAAACAAATTATGGACAGACCCGGTCCATCACATGCGTGGTAGATCTGCACACACACAGTTAAAAGGTCAAGGTGTGATAAGATAAATTGTGTTAATAGAAAACAAGACAATCCTTGAATCAACCCAGGGAAGCAATAGTAAGTTTTGACTTACTTGAAAACAAATTACAAGGAAGCACTTCTAACAGCATTGTAGATGTATTAGAATTGTGTGTGAAAAGGAATGAAACCCAGTGGCGGTTGAAAAAAAATATATATTTGGACCATTAATATGACCAAACACAATATTTCATTCTGAATGTCTGTGTGAAACTATTAAAACCCTTCAGTTAAATAAAATGTTTTACTTTAATCTTCATCCATAATCTAATCATAATTCTTAATTTTAACATTAATCTCGTATGTGTGTAGTGAGTACAGTGGGTCTCACCGCTGTGAAGAACATCATGAAGAAATAGACCATCGCCTCCATGTGAAATCCTCTTTTAGCGGCCACGCTGGCAGTGGGCAGGAATACCAGGCTGCTCACGGTAGGCAGAAACATTTTAGCAATCAACGCTCCCATATTGAACCAGCTAACAATAGACTCACACCTAACAATGATGATGGTTTGCAAGTACAAATCCAGGACTTTGATAAAGGAAAAGATCTTAACGCTCCTGGGTCTTTCTCAAACTAGAATGAGCTGACAATGAGTAAACAGCCTTTTGACACTCACACACCCACCATGAACACACCACCAGCTGTCTGTGAGGGCCCTTTAAAATTTAAATATCCCTGAGCCGGGGTCTGCTTCACTGGACAGCTGTCTGCTGCCATGCAGGGAGAGTGCTCGCATTTCTGACCCATGCCACTGTGCCCGATCATAGCTGTGGATTCTAACAGGCAAGCCTCTGATGTTATTTAATAGTCCCTAGATCTTGTTTTGAGGCTGCTTGTTGCAGAAGTCAGGTAGTTTGCTGCGTGAGGAAGACCACGTCAGGTAAGATGTCGGCCAGACATAACTTTGACTAAATTATCTTCTTCAATGTCATATCACTCCACCCATTCTGGACTTGGACAATGTGAAAACAAATACTATGTTGTTTTCACCTTCACTGCTTGGAGCGGAGAGCCTTTCAGCATGGAGAAGCAGCATATCTATCTATCTATCTATCTATGTAGACAGAGGGTTTCAGGCCAGCTGTCTCTGTTCTCAGCTGCTCCACCTGCTCAAGGGCTCAAGGCAGTAGCACAAAGGGTGCAGTGTGGCGAGGGAGTTGCCCCACGTCTCGCATTCCAGGAACCAGTATGTAACTCGATCAACTGGGACACTCACAGGACCGCCGTGTGTGTGGAGCCATAACACTGGGACACTATGAGGGATTGTATTTTGTACCCATGTTTGTGCTCCTAGCAGAACCAATAGAAGAATGTGGTTGTACTGGGATTCTCTTACTATACAGAGTAGTTTCCATGGCTATATGTACAGTCCTTAATCCCAAGTCCAGTCCACCTTAATTAACCCAGACATGATCAGTTGGTAATATTTTAAAATATAATTGGTTTGCATAATGAATGAATCAAAAATATAAAAAAATATTAATGATGTAACAATACAGATAAAGTTATGCGTGAAAGCTGCTGACCCCCAACTGACCCATGCTGGAGGTCAAAAGTTCAACATTTGAATGTGGAAAATACCATGTGAGAGAGAGTCTGTATGTATGTGGATGTGCGGGGGAGATGATGGAGGATGAAGGATGTGAAAGTGAAATGAATGGAGAATTTTAGGACACTCTCTAAGGAACAAAAAATAAATATTACAAACCTCACCACCTGAATTAAAACAAGACTATATAGTATAAGGTCATGAGGTTTAAAAGAACTAAAAACATTTGTTCTTTTGTTCAACTTTTTGCTGCTTCATGTCCAATAAAAAAAACCTGAATGGTCCCATTAAAGAAATAACACTTCTCTCTTTTATTGTCCAATTAAAGAAACAATTTGTCCATTATTTCGCTGCAAGCAGTGTGGGATAATGCTGATATCCCACACTGACAGTGCCTCATGTTAAGTGCTGGGAACCACAGCAAACTTCCTTAATTTGCAAAAGTAAATAACTGTGATCTCTGACCTTTCTAATCCAAATAATGTAGAAGTGCTCATGCTTCAGAAGAGGTTCATGAGGTTTTGGAGCATTTCAACAAAATTATCTTATCTTATCTTATGGTAACTAAAGAAAAAAAGGTTTTTACCTTCATATTACTGCCAAGCTAATGAAAAATAGTAAATTTTTAAAACGTTAAAGTCGCTAAAAGTCAGGACATTAAACAGTGAAAACACAGGCCATTGTATCTGAAATATACAACATGACTAGGGATTTCAATTTGGTTGAAAGGTCCCTTTAATGGTGAGTGGTATTCCGTGAAATCTGGGAGAAATATACATCTTTCTCTGATAGAGATGTTGCATATTAGAACATGTGTGCCATATGTATTTTGTTTTAGTGATCGTCAACCTGTCTGTCTCTCTGTTTGTCTGTAGCCTGTAAGCCAAGTTGTATTAGTTGAACTGGCTTACATACTGTAGTTATATTGGCTATACTGGAGTGCAGTGATGCGGCACATGATCCTTGGGGAAAACGTGGTGTGTGCAATTACACCAAAGTAAAAATAAAAATAATCCATTTTATGTTTATTTTTACTTTGGTGTTATTTCACACACATTGAGTACATACTGACATAACAGCAAGCACCAGCAGAGCATTGAGTTTTGTAGGTCTAAACTTCTTCTGACACATTTCCTTTGTGTTTCCTGGGGGTAGGGGGAATTCATTCCTCTTGCCTGACAGACCTGAACTGTGTCTATCAGATTAATCTGGCATGCACGCTGCGCCGTGCACAGCGCAGATAATGTGGGGAGCAGACACACAGCCAGCAGAGCATGTGGCTCTGTGGTGAGCTAGAGGAAGAGAGAGAGAGAGACAGGTGGTCCCAGACTGTCTCTCTGTCTTCCTGTGTCTTAATGTGTTTTATGTTGGGAGGATCTGAAACATGAATCAAGGATCAGCTGACAGTTAACACAGTCGCAACAAGACTCCAGTATGATGCACAGATGCCCACACCCCCACATACCCCCACCGCCCGACTCAGGCCGGGGGCTACATGAGCTCCCCAGGAGGTAGTAACATAGGGCGCCGACCACCCACCGGATTGCCAGGCATTCCCGTTCTATGGTGCTGTACCTGGCCTCCCGCTACGCCAGACTTTGTCTGCTGTACACCACCGGGCGATCCACCCCCTCCACCTACCCAACCCTCTGCTCGACGCGTCTGTCTGCAATGTGAAAGGGAGAGAGAAGTTAGGTGTGTGGAGGTGGTTTCCCACCGAGAGCCCGTTTAACCTGCTCAAACGCCCCCTGGCACTGCTCCGCCCACTGGACCAGATCTGACGCACACTTGCGGGTCAGGTCAGTCAGGGGGCTGACCAGTTCCGCATACCCTGCTATCTGCGAGTCTTGTATTCCAAACCAAAATGTACAATTAATGTTGTGGTCCATTTTGTTGCCTATAGTACCAGCCAGCCCAAAGAACTGCCCTTTTTTTTTTTTACTCTTGCCGTCGGTAGGCCGCAATTGTTGCGATCTTATCTACCTGTGGGCGCACCTGCCCGCCGCCCAGGTGGTACCCCAGATACCGTATGTGGGAGTGGGGGCGTGGTTTAGCTCTGATGCGTGTGGGAGGGAACGTGTGGAGGTGTGGTTCACGGGGCTGAGAGACAGGTGAGGCTAATCATTAATCACCTGTCTCCCTTTTTAGGCAGTGAGCGAGCACAGCTGGTGAGGAGCCCGCAGACGTGGGCATGAAATGCAAACAGGCAGTGTTAAAGACCTGTGTGCGGTTTATTGTGTGGAACAGCATTTTTAAATTACTGTGAGAATATCCAAATGCAACAGGCAGTGTTAAAGACCTGTGTGGAGTATTGTGTGGAATAAACACCGTGCAGGCCACGGGGAAAACAGCCAATACCGTGTAGACAATCAAGTGTGTGCCACACCGTACTGTACCTCCCTCCGTCCTACCTCGCAATTCTTCGAGTTGGCCAAGAGCCCCGCCTACCAGAGGGACTCAAGCACTGCGGCCACCTGCTGCACATGCTGCTCCCAGATGTCACTGTGGATAATGACATCGTCAATGTACGCAGAAGCATATGAAGCAGGTGGACGCAGTACCCTGTCCATCAACCACTGGAAAGTAGCGGTGGCCCCGAACAGCCCGAAGGGAAGTACGTTGACGTGGAACAGCCCAAACAGAGTGGAGAAGGACGTTTTCTCTTTGGACTCTAGAGACATAGAAATCTGCCTCTAGCCTTTGGTTAAATCCAGTGTCGTGAAAAAGCGAGCCCTGCCAAGGCAGTCCAGAAGCTCGTTGTCCCGAGGCATCAGATTTGCATTGAATTGTGACATCTCATTCACCCAACTGTAGTCGATACAGAACCTGATGCTCCCATCCCTCTTAACCACCAGAACGATTGGACTACACCAGGCGTGTTGTGACGCTTTTATTATTCCCATTTTTAGCATGGCCTCTAATTCTTTCCGCACTATTTATCTTTTGTAAGATGGATGTCGATAGGACCGTGTACGAACTTGGTGTCGATATGGTGCTGCATGAGTGTTGTGCGTCCTGGTAGGGGTAGGTACTTTAGAGGTAGTTGGCCTACCTGTAAGCATCCTTGAGCAAGATGCCTAACCCCTATCTGCTCCATGTAATAGCACCATGTAATTGTAAATCGCTTTGGATAAAAGAGTCTGCTAAATGACCTAATTGGAGAGCTAAAAGTTGGGAGTAATACAAGCACTTTGTCTCCCGGTGAGAAATTGCGTACCGTCACGACTCAATATAATCTGCGTCACGACTAACTCGATATAATCTGTCCCTAATAAGAGCAAAATGAGGAGAAATTATATCTGATTCAGAGTGGACCATTTGGCATCAATATAAATAACGTGGTCAAATGCAAAGTGTAGAGTTTCATCCCTAGACTGTTCCAGAGGAAAATCGTCCACTGGGGGAAAATGTGACGCATCTGAGACTCAGTCACTTCCCCCTCCACCTGAGAATCAGTGTTGGGTAGCCTCGCCTTACTGTTGAGAACAGTACACCCTACCGGACGTGAATGCACCCTCGCACATTCTCCCACCAACCCGCTAAACCCAGCCCAATCAGTGCCCAGAATTAAGGGGCCCTCAAGATAGAGATAGAAGATAAAACAACATTTGCTGTTCTGCTGAGCCAAGATGGACAGTAACGATTGGTTTCACACCATTGCGTCGTTGGGCTAATTTGATTCACAAAAGCCCATTTGTAGTGTGTGTGGGGGTTGGGAAAGAAAGGATTGGATATGTGGATGTGCTGAAAGCAGCAGGCTGCTTTCCCTGTCTGCTCTATGCAGCGAACAAAACGTTTTTCTCAAGTGTCATAAAAACATAATTTTCACCACATCTCAAATTATATCCTTTGCAGGTCCATAGTTATTTTTAAAGTCAATTACATATTTTTTTATAAGTTTTATTACTAATGAAATATGAATTATATATTTCAAAGACTATTTAAATGTGTATAATTTGCAATTCTATTTTTCCTTAAAACATGTGATGTAAATGGTAGTGCGTGTTGGAAATGACAAAAAGTTGAGTTGTTCTGAAAGTTATTATTTTTACTTAAATTATCAGTTCAAATGTTATAAACCATGTCTGTTATTATTTAATAAAGTTAGTTATAGATGTAGTTTAGTGATTGTAACGGTGTGTAGGCGAGAGTATGCGCGAGCCGGAGAAAAACACGGGCAGGCATGGGAGCAGTAAACGCTCGAAGCGAAAAACACACAGCGTAGATGTACAACATGTACAACTGAAACAATGATTGACAGCACCTAGTGCTGTCGGAGGGCTTAAATACAGGCCCATAAATAGTAAATGAGATGCACAGCCTGGACGGGAGGTACAGCCAATCGTGACAGTGATATACAATAAAATATAAACTATATTTGTCATTTCCACCACAGCCCATTCTGTGGTGGAAATGACATTACAGTTTTTTTAACTAGGCCTATATTAGCATACTCTCTTGCCAAGCTAAGCCATTTTTGGAGTTAGCATAACATTTATCCAAAATAACACATAAATATAATTTTTTTCACGTGTTTTGCATAATTTGACATAGTTACAGCCTGAGTGGAATGCACAATGAATAATGTAAATAATAGTTACCTAGATTTTGCTTCAGTTTCTGATCATGTAACAACGGGAGTGCCCCCGCCTTCCCGCTCTAGCTCGCCGGCGTATTGAACCACTGGCCTGCGGCCGTCCATTCACCCAGCGCAGCCTAAGCACGCACAGCATCTCCTCATCACCGCATTCCCCCAGCCTATAAAGCCGGGGAGTGGGTGATGAGGAGTTGTCGGTTATTGCTTTTCTGTACACACGTTGCTGCTCGTTTTTTTCCTGTGTGGATTATCTTGTGAAACAAGTATATTAAACCTACGCTGTATGCGCCTTTCGGACTTCAACAGCTTGTATTTTTTCTCCTGCACTTGCACTTGCCCTCGCACTCTTGCACTGATCATGTGACAGATCACGTCTCTCATGTTTGATCTCAACCTTGCTCTTCACTGACACTATTGTTTCCTTTGTAACCAAATAAACATTTTTTTAAAGAAACTTTATTATTGGCTTGTGGTGGAAATTATGGATAACTGTGGGTCACTGAGGTTTAATTTTAAAAATAATTTAAAATGATCTCATGCATTAGAAATTTAAATGGTATGTGTATATTTAATTATTTCTTAAATCAAGCATGTTAAAAAGAAATTAAAATCATTCCTTTTGTAGTGGATTTTTACCATTACAAGTCTGGGTCTGGGACCCAGAAAAATCCATCGATACAAGGCACTTAAAGAGCAGTAAAAAATAGAATATCAGAATCAGAATCAGAAAAAGCTTTATTGCCAAGTAAGTTTTTTACACATACTAGGAATTTGTTTTGGTGTTGTTGGTGTATGCCAAGCATTCTATAAATATAAGAAAGATAAGAAAATCTTAGTATTAAAAGTATTAAAGTAAGTAGTAAGTAGTAAGTATTAAAAGTATTAAAAATATAAACAATATAAATATATATACACAGTATGTTTTAAAAGTAAAAATAAGAAGAGCAGTACAGCAGTATTTTAAAAATTCAAGTATATTTCAATGTGACATGTAGAGGCAGAGGTGGAGCGGGGAGAGTGTCAGGGTGGGTTCCGGGCCTTGTTGATAAGGCTAGTGGCGGATGGGAAAAAACTGTTCTTGTGGCGTGAGGTTTTGGTCCTGATGGACCTCAGCCTCCTGTCAGAGGGGAGTGTCTCAAAGAGTATGTGACCGGGGTGGGAGGGATCAGCCACAATCTTTCCTGCACGCTTCAGTGTCCTGGAGACGTACAGGTCCTGGAGCGACGGCAGATTGCAGCCAATCACCTTATGTGCAGACCGAATTACACGCTGCAGTCTGCCCTTGTCTTTGGCAGTGGCAGCAGCGTACCAGATGGTGATGGAGGATGTGAGGATGGACTCAATGATGGCTGTGTAGAAGTGCACCATCATTGTCTTTGGCAGGTTGAATTTCTTCAGCTGCCGCAGGAAGTACATCCGGTGTTGTGCTTTCTTGATGACGGAGCTGATGTTCAGCTCCCACTTGAGGTCCTGGGAGATTATATGATATAAAGACTCCACAGTGTCAATCGTGGGGTCACAGAAGGTGATAGGGTCAGGTGAGGCTGAGTTCTTTCTGAAGTCCACAACCATCTCCACTGTCTTAAGAGCGTTGAGCTCTAGGTTGTTTTGATTGCACCAGGTCTCCCACCTGTAGGCGGACTCGTCACTATCAGAGATGAGTCCGATGAGGGTGGTGACGTCCGCAAACTTCAGAAGCTTGATGGACTGGTGTTAGTGCTGTTAGTATACTAACAGCTGTTAGTGTACAAGGAGAAGAGCAGAGGAGAAAGAACGCAGCCCTGGGGGGATCTGGTGCTGATGGTCTGTAAGTCGGAGATGTGTTTCCCCAGCTTCACATGCTGCTTCCTGTCAGACAGGAAGTCAGTGATCCACCTGCAGGTGGAGTCAGGCACACTCAGCTGGGAGAGCTTCTCCTGAAGCAGAGGTGCGAGCCAGAAGAAAACCACACGCAGGCCGGGGAAGGGTATACGCAGTAAGCATAATTTAATAAAGAATAGCAACAAACGCACTGTGGTGAAAAACCAAAACAATGACCAACAACTTAAATAGTTGGTCTCTAATTCAAAATAAGATGCACCTGGGAGCGCTAATCACCCCCAGGCGTGCGGCAAGGAAGGGAGGCACTGTGCGCGCACGGACATGTGCGCGCCGATCGTTAAAATTTAAAAAAACTGCAATTATTCAATGGTGTTATTGTATACAATTGATTTTAATGTATGAAATTGAATCGACATAATAAATACACTTATAAACAGTATACACATGCGTTTTCAGGACAAACGACAGAATGTGAAATAATATCAAATGTTAACCCTAACTGGTGTCGTGTTATGGGATTACAATAGTAGCCTGGTATAACCAGACCCATTCACTTCGTAAATAAGGCCTGGTCACGCACCATTGGGGATTTTTTCCGGTTGTTGCATTCTAATGGGCATAGACCAGACATGGGCATTGTACGGCCCCCGGGCCACATACGGCCCTTTGGTTGATTTGACCGGCCCGTGTAAGGTTATTGGAAATTACAAAATAAACGTATTTTTCTTATTTTACCTCATTCATGGACTAAAG
>JAOEHI010000936.1:0-13184 GCA_025447815.1 Percopsis transmontana
TTTAAATTTACACTCACACACACACACACACACACACACACACACACACACACACGCACACACACGCACACACACCCACACACACACACACACACACACACACACACAAAAGAAACCAGTAAGTGCGCTTAGGAACTCAGAAAGTGTCACTGGATACAAGACTGGATACCAGCCTCACTAATTAACCTCCAATTACAGCTGGCACAACTTTAAACCCTCTCTGCGTAGAATAAACCAGAAAACCCGTCCCTTAAAGGCTCCATATCATTCCAATTTCCACATTTTGGACAGACTTTTATCCCTTCGAGCTGAACATTCAGTTGGTGCTGCCAACTTGGCTGACTGTGAGTGGGAGGATAGATCAGAGATGACAAACATTTTTATTTACATTTTTAGTCAAATTCGTAAATATATGTTAAATTGAATACTGATGGCTGTCAGCTTTGTAGACATGTTAGAAGAAAAAATGGAAGTGAATGGAGGATGAAAATGTTGATCCTTCAGTTCAGCATGAGGACTTATATTAAAGGAACACTACAGAACAAAAATTCAATTCCACTGAAATATTGAGCTGTTGTTCCTCTTTTGTTGTAGCATGCAGTGCAGTACTACAATGTGATACTTTTAAGCTTAGCCATGCTGCTTCCATTTTCTAGTTTAACAATAAATGACTTCCCATGAACAGGGATGCAATGGTATTGTTAAATGGACAGTGACATAGAATAGGAATTGATTGCCTGCCATCTGTATGCTACTGTGCACTGCACATAATGTTTAAGATCATTCACAATCTCGCCTGCCTTTCTGAACCTGTGGAGCCAGTTTGCATGTCAACAGTAATTACTGTTATTCTAGTTCTAGCTATATTTCCTGGCTGCTGTTTGTACTCATAATGTTTTGCCAAAGGACAATTGATTGGTGGTAAGCAGGCCAACACATTGTAAATAATGGCTCTAGCTTTTTTTTTCTGGGATATAATCTGTATACAAAGCAATACACACACACACACACACACACACACACACAGATGAAAAGATGCGTTATCAATCTGCATGACCTTGATGCTAACACTATCCAAAACCAATAACAATCTGTCATTTGTGCAAATGTATGGGCGTGTGAAAGTGTGTATCTATGTTTGTCTGTTGAAAACTATCTGTTGTGATGTGAGAGTGACCCGGTTTGCTCCAATACCTCCAATACCAAAGTTGCCATGGGCAACTCGAAACAGGGAGGAACTGCAACGTTAGGACTGGACTTTCATTAATCAATCATTCATTCATTCATTCATTCATTTCACCTGTTGTGTTTGTATAGGTTTGGGCTTGTCTGGGTAATATTGTTGGTTATTGTTTTGTTTTGTTTTGTTTGTTTTGTTTTGGTTTGGTTTTGGTTTGGTTTGTGATTCAGTGTTTGTGCTCGTTCGTCTGCACTTGTACTCAACTCACCTCATCCCGTTACAGGCACCGACCGAGGAGTGTGTGTGTGTGTGTGTGTGTGTGTGTGTGTGTGTGTGTGTGTGTGTGTGTGTGTTCCATATACCTAAGGATCACAACATGGTCTTGTGTGTAAGCAGACATGTTTGCCTTGTGTGTCTGAATATCCTTACATGATTATTAGGAGCAAAGGGCTTCACGTACAATGGCAAGCTACTAAATACAATACAAATGTATGTGTGTGTGTGTGTGTGTGTGTGTGTGTGTGTTATACATGTTTACGATCCCATACATTTGTGTACGATCCCGAGCCAGTCCAAGACATTTCCCACATTTGTTCTGGCTCACATCTAAGATTAGATTTGACCGGGGTTGGATTGGATTGTTCAAATATATGTTCTCTTCACTTTAAGCTATGTGTGTACTCTTGCAGTGGGTCACGCACATGTTCCCATCACATCTGACCGCTGATCTTTGGACCTCGTGCACTGCATATCCAAGTGAAGGTGGCATCACATGCACACCTACAGTGGATGTCATGTATTCTTATTTATAATTTAATATTAATCAGCAAGGGACAAAGTGTTGTTACAGAAATGTTGGGCTTTGTTCCGGGCTCAGGCTTGTGAAAAATGTTGACATCAAGCTAGGTTTTGGCCTGGTCGGCCTCTACTTTTTCATCCTGCTTGAAGCGAATGTGTGTTTTGGCTTTTAGTGTGTTGTTTTGCTGCTATTACAAATCAAAGAGCAGTACATTATGGCAGACCACACGTTTTCTAAAACACACTGGGCACATATATAGCTTACGCACCTGTAAAACACATGCTAGCGAAAGCCCTACCAACCGGTAACATCTGCTTAAATAAACAAACACATACACACACACACACACACACACACACACACACACACACACAGTTGGCCCTGTAAAGCGTGTGTGTTCAGCCGGACATGGAGTGAGAGCAGTCTTCGCGCTGATAAGCCCACAAGTGCCTCCATGCGTTGACTTAGTAATGACCACCAATGTCCGTCTGGTGTTAGCTGCTAACGTCTCATTCCTTCTGGTTGCTTTGGAATGGGACCAAAACAAGCCCATGGGCTCCCTCCCCCAGCCCATGCCCGCAGCCCAGCTCCCCTGCTTTACCCTCATCTAGAAGAACCCCGCCTGGTTGAGACCTATAGTATGTGCTTCACATTCTGTGGATGTACAGTATGTCCTAATACAACACAGCAGAAACTGTTGACTTAGTGCACTAAAAGCATTGGGCGGGAACAGAGAGGCGCTGTCTGGTCAACCGGCTTGGGTCAGTGACAACCACCTTCTTAATGTACATCTTCTGATGTACAATGCTGCCAACTCCCAAAAAACTCAGATAGTCTTTATGCGAGCGTTGTGTAGTGTTGGATCTAGTTGTGTTTGGTTTTACTGATGTATTTTCCCAGTTAAGAGAAAAGGTCTCAGGGGAAACTTCTACACTTGTGGATGAAGAGTGCAGAGGAGATAATGAGACGGCAGTGAAAGGGAGATATGCTCTACAGAAGAGAAAGAGCTTTCTGACCATCTCCCCCTCGACAGCTGGTTCCACACCAACTTGTTTTGTCATTTGTGTTCCTCCCTGTCACTCAACTCAGCCTCTGGTTGACAGCCCATAGGGTATGCGTGTGTGTGTGTGTGTGTGTGTGTCTGTGTGTCTGTTTCTATACAGGGTCTCCAGTGCTCGAGGGTAACACCCTACAGATAGTCTCTGTGCGTGTGTGTGTGTGTGTGAGTGTGTATACACATGCCTGGTCTTCCTAAAGCTTCTACCATTACCGAGGATGCTCAAGTCTCTGGTCACCAACTGAATCGCACACACCCTTTCTCGGCATACTGACTGACTCACACTTTACACACACACACACACACACAAACACACACACACACACACACACACATAGCCTCACATTCTTTCTTCACGGCTTTCTCCTAGCTCCTTCATTACTGACTGCTTCCTCACACACAAACAAACAGGAACCAGTGAGTCCAAGCGAGCCAATCAGTGGCTACCTGGCGACAGACTGGAACAGGCATTGAGCTGCATGGCTGGGGTTTGGCTGAAGCATCATTAGTGCGTGGTTCAGCACTGTACTAAAAATAGATTGTATCAAACCAGGTCGTTCCATGGAGGACTCCATTGGGATGAGAGCCAAACATTGGGATGGGGAGGCTGTAATTAAAGGTCCATCCTGGTTATGAGATCATACAGCAGAGAAAGGACTGGGCTGTGTTCACTTAGGAGTGGAAACACGCTGTGGTAGCACCTTTATTAGCGTGTCACAGTCTCAGAAATCCATCCAGCGCGGCTTCTACATATCAGACGCTCACCAGAACAAAGAGCTGCTTCAGAAAAACAGGAAATGATCGAGACAAAGAGAGTCTGTTGATGAAAGCAACAGATCTGTCTAATGAAAACCACAGCTAAATATCCTGGTGTGACCATTCAAACATTATGCAAACTATGCCCCTCCTGTCTCTGACGTATTCGTTTATTATAGTAATTCAATAGGTCAGACCTTGTATTTATCCCACAGTATATAGTTTTACAAAGCGATTTATGAGATTTTCAGTATGCCATTCTAATGGCCTTCTGCTGTTGAGACTGATGCGTGGAAACTGGAAATATAGAATATATATTTAGCATATAGGTGTAGCTGCAGTGTTCTAAATGAATGAATCACATGAAATGCCATAATTGTAAGAAGGTAGTTTTCTGTTTGTATGGCATCAAACCTCTAAAACCGTTACTCTCCCATACTCACACTAAAGGAAGACAGAGAGAGAGTGATGCCCTGTTGGAGGGTGGTTTCTGAAAAGTCAGATATCTGTCAGTTTTAGACAAATCATAATGACAAATAAGCAGATGTTCGGCTTTGATTTTAGCCTGGTAAATCCCCGCTGTACAATGCCCCGTGGGCTTTCTCTCCCTCCGCTTATCTTCTTTTTCTTCTGTCTTTGTATGTGCCCCACAATCCCCCCCACCTCCACCCGCTCTGTGGCTAAACGTGTGGAGGAGGAAGAGGCTGAATCTGTGCCCAGAGAGAAAAAAGTGAAGCCTTGTTTTTGGCTTTAATCATGAAAGCCATTATCTGGTGTGTCATTTGAAGCTGCGTGGCACCTAAATTAAACCCCCTCTTGTACTCCTACACTTGACATTCACACGCAGTAGACACCAGCTATCTTTACTTGTATGGGACATTTGGCTCCATGCAAAATCATGACACCTCAGGTAAAAAAACAAGACAGGATGGTTTAACTAGAGACAAACCAGAGAAGCCCATATAGCTGTACATATTGCACCCAGACAGCTGGTTGATGTTATCCAGCCTGCCATTCCTCGGAAGGTTAGGCCCACCGCACCACAGCCAGTGCAGGAAAGCCCCCGCCCTTCCACAGAATGTGGTTGTGAAGCTTTTCATCTGTTCAGCAGGTTTTCGCCGGCCTTAACTCCTTCTGTAGCCATTCGAGGTCATTAACGTCATCTTTATGCGGAGACCCACCAATAATTTGTTCACTTTTGTTGTTTTACATATGGTCCAATAGAATGCCAAAAATGACTCACAATATACTGTACATGTGAAATGCTGAAACGCTCTTACTGTGCATACACATGCTGTCACGACTAGAATTGCTCTCACTTACTACAGAGATTCAATAGTATGTGAAAAGATTTTCAGTAGTATGGGAGAGCCTTTTCAGTAGTATCTGAGAGCCTTTTGAGTAGTATGTGAGAGCCTTTTGAGCAGTGGTGGCTCCAGAGAATTTTGATTGGGGGGGAAATGAGGGGTCCTGGTCATTTTAAGGGGGGTCTCATGAGAACCATCAAAAAATACAGGGGACACGGCAAATAACTGCATATTACTGCTACTAAACAACACAGCATATCAACTACTTTGTTTTTAATTAATCAATTGCAGTTTGCAAACAATATGCTCGAACTTTATTTGCCATAGCCACACCCATGACAGAAAACATATTTACAAAATACTATCTATTCTCATACTCTCACCAGCGATCCATCTTTAGCTTCAAGCTAACTGTAGTGCGTAGCAGCTCTAGTTAGCTCGCGGCAGCGCCTTGAACGCAATGACGCAAGGCGCAGCGACGTTCATGGGGCGTCGCAGTGATTCTTGTTTATATTTTATATATATTTTTTTTTAATATATTTTATATATTACATGTCGAATAAATTATTAATTATTCTTCTGCGTAGTTTGAAGACAAACCTTTTCAAATCTTTATTCCGGATATATATATTAATCAGGAAGGGGGTTGGGGGGTCAAGGCGTTTTTTGGGAGGGTCTTGAGACCCCCCAAGACCCCTCCTGGCGCCGCCGGTGTTCATATGGGAGTACCATGCTTCACAATCCAAATGTATCTAAATGTATAATATAAACACCCAAGTATAACGGAGGGGAAAGAAGCGGCTTGGAATTGCGTACATGTAAACTTGTCTTGATTTTTATATTATCCGATTTTAACAGTGTAATGGGTTATATGGCCTGTTCACACTGTAGGCACATACAGGAGTGTGTGTTGCAGCTATTCGAGGAAGTAGTGTTATGCCAGTCCTGACATGCAGGGCTGATCAGACCAAACCAGGTTAGTTCTAACATAACACACAGACGTCACTACGAGACTGTTCTGGGCTCAGGCTTGTTCAGTTAAAAAGAGATGTTTGTGTACAGAAGCCATGGCCCTATCTTGAAGGTCATGGTGGCAATGATATTCCCTCCCTTGGGAGAGATTTTACCCTTTAGACATCTCATTTTACTGGTTCCCGCAGCATAACCCAGTGAAATGTTAAACATTCGGCTTTTAGTCCTCTTGGCCTGATGAACGGAAATGTTTGGAGAATTACTGAGACCCATTGTCAGTTTTGAGGACAGTTCCCCAAAGGGGCAGGAAGTGCATGTCAATTTTGAATATGTTCCATTTGATTAGAATGATTGCCCTTTGACACAGCTTGACATATGACATATGTCGCGTATAGGAATCGGTTCTGGCTCAGATGGTCAAAAAAGACTGCTTTGGATGTGGTTGGCTATTGACAATCACACCTAATATGGGGAGATTTACAGTAGTACTAAACTGGAATGTTACAAATAGAATAAATAGATTTTCAATCATTTCCATGATTCGATGGATTTATTTTTATTTTTTTTCTCCATCATCAAATACTCCAGTGGCAAAAGTCAAACGGATACCCCTCAGATGTTGGGTCTAAACATTAATAAAGCTCTTGGTTGATTCATTTCAGTCACTCTACACTCTGTACATTACGTCTAGGTTACTTGTTCAACATGCAGCATTTTAAAGAACAGTATTACTTTTGTACTTTGTCTGCTTATGCAAATATTTTGAAAGTATTTGGGTAGTGAAATACTAGTACTATATTTTTTTTCCCATTCATTCAAGCTTGACTGCATATAAAAAAATGTATGACCTGTAGATTTATTTTCAGTCCAGTTCACTTTTTAGCTGCATATTGTGTGCAGCAGTAGTATATTGTGAAGTCAGACTAACTCAGTGTTATTGAGTAATGTGTGCTATGTGACAAGTGAATGCTGAGTAATGTAAGGTCTTGTAAGTGCTTCAGCTAAGGTGCTTATGCGACAATGGAGTCCTTTTTTGAGTGAATGTATCAGAAAAAAGAATTGAGAAAAAGATGCTTGGTACTTAAGACCCATCTCGTACATGGTTTGTATGAAGTGAGTATAAAGGGAACATGTTCTTTAAAAGTGAAATGTTTCACACTTTGCTACAGGCAGTGCAATGTCCTCTGAGGCAAATGTTTTGAGTGAGACAGAAACAGTAGATAATATATTCAATGATTAAATGATTTTATATATCTTTTTTCTGATAGATGTGATGGATTCTCCCTGGCTATCCATCCCTTGTTGCTGTGGTAATAGCACCCTTCAGCCTGCCAAGAAGGAAAAGGCAAAGGGATTCTTATCTGCATTACACAGGGTGTTGTGAGGAAGATGTGGGCGTGCCTGTATCTACAAGATATCTGGACTGTGTCTGTTCTCGGCAGAATATCATTGCTGCAACATTTGACAGACAGGCAGTGTGACGGTCACAGATGGTCAGCCAATGAGAGGAGCAAGCAGGAAGACAATGTCTGAAGCCCATGCTAGATTCTAGTTCATTAGCTACTGTATCTCTTGCTATTCTAATAATACATTACTTGAATTATTACATAACGTCCAGCAATAACAGTTAGTGTTCTGAAGAAAAGTGTGACACTTCCATAAAAGATTAAATATAGCTGTGAGCTGCCATGAAGGCGTCTGATCGAAGCTACAATGTTGGTAGTTTAATTAGAGGAAAGAAAGGTTTGAAGATTATGAAAAAGTTAAGCTTGTTGCATACCAATGCAAGTCACTGGCATAAAGCTTGATCATCTCTTGTTTTGCTGACACACCGTAGATAATGACAGCAGTTGCATTCAAAAATAAAGTGGGTACATACATACAGTACATACACAAACACCTGAATCATTTCCCTGCTTTTCCTGTTAGCAATTGCAGTTTTGAATAAGCATGGTTTATATTTAGTCTTTTTACAAAACAAACAATGCAACCACATGTCAATGCAACAATTATAATATTTATCCTATTTATGCTTTTATTTTTTGAGAATACAAATAAATTGGAACATCAGATTTGGGATTACTATTGAGACTTTCACTTTTTTGCACTACAGAAATCCTCAGTCCAGTAGCCTATAAAAAATGAAATCAAATGTTTATGAGAAATATTGTGGGCAGGATTGGATGTGTTTTCTTATTACAGTGGTTTCAATTGGTGTGATGAAAAAGGAGAGGTGTATATTTCAGGTTGTCCTCAACACCGCCTGCAGGGTCGGCCCAGACAGAATTGGTTATTACTTTAATTTCCTGTCTCCTATTTATGGGATTGAGTCTAGAGGCTTAGCATGCTGTACATGAGACAGCAAAACCGAACACTGACCCCAGCATCTGCTGCCATACCAATGCAAAGACATGCAATTTACAGTCCCAAGTGTTATCACTCTAAAACTGCTATGGCTTGCAGTTGTAAAAGATAGCTGATGTTGGCTTTCACAACATTGTTGGTTTTTAAAGTTTTCATTTTAGAATGTTTCTGCTTCTTTTGGTTTCTGCTCTGTACTGTATGAGGAAGGACTTGTGAAAGAGGAAGTATCCATTAGAAGCACAGATGGGTTTCAGTCTATAGACTGTGCGCGTACACACACGCATACCAGCCTGTCACAGTCAGTCAGGGTAAGTAAACAACCCCTATCAATTTCCCATTGGTTACCCTTAAACTGGTCACTGGCCATTTTTACAGTACTGATAAATGCGTGATTAGAGGAATGTCTTAATGGTTTCTTAATATGGTAACACAAACACTCACTGATTACAGATTTTGGCAATCTGAGGCTACAGTAATGGAAGCCTTAAACCTTTGGTAACATTCCACGTAGCCTACTGTACATGCTTGCCTGAATTAGTGGGTCCATGTAAAGCTTCCATGGGTCTATTTGTGTACTAAACTGTGCTGAAACCAGGCAACGACGACATTTTAAGCGTGAATCAGTTAGTTGTTTGTTCTGGAAGGGAGCGTTTCAACAGAAACATTACACATTTAAAGGTAAATGCTGTCCCATTTGTTCTGGACTCACTCAAATGTAATGATTGTTAAACTTCTGGTGATCTCACCCAAAGTTAGGGTTGCTTATAGCATTAATGGGTATAACATTAACGTTGTATCTCAGGATGTGGACATTCTTTATTTGGCTTCCGTCTTTGTCATTGGGCGGGCATGCTCGTATCAGTAGGCTACACTGAAGAGGCGTGTACCGTAATGGACCACGGCATTCGCTGCAGCAAACCAGGACACGAATTACAGCTGAATGTCGCATCATAACCAGAAAATACGTCCATTTCCTGGTATATATTACAGCATTAATGTTACAGAAACTTTTTGGATGAATTAAAGTGTTTTTTCAATGCCCTTTTTGACTAAACACTCTAAATTCAACAGTTGGCTACTGTAGGCCTACAAAAAAATTTAAGACATGGATCTTAATGGCTTAAAAATGTGTACAGCCCGAATATAATCCTGACATTTTATTTCATCTATCAAACGTGACATTTGGTAAGATACAGTAGCTACAGTATTTGTATGAGCATAGCCTACAACCAAGCCAAACTAAAAAAAATTCTGTCACAGTACAACTTTGCAGTGTATAACTTTTTTAATTGTATGGATTCAGTGGTTAAGTGTGGCCACTAAGGCTATAATGACAACTCCATAACAAGAATGTTGCACATACTTAACAGAATGTGTTCAGCCATGCAGAGGCATTGCTTGTCTTAGTGTGGTACTGTAGGAATATTTCTGCTTTGGTTACTTCAAATGTGTGAAAAATGGTATCCTTTGTAATACAGTAGTGTGATTGGCAAACTGTAACAAAACCAAGAAGAACCATGAAGTGAATTGAAATAGATGCATTAGACCCTGGTGGAAATACTTATGTTACTTCTTCTCTTCCTCACTTTTTCTCTCTGTGAAGTTGTGAGCGTGTGTGGTTTGTCACTTTGCTACCAACACCCACAGTAAAAGTTTTACATGGTAGGCTATATCGGTTTTTATAGGTCAGTGGGGCTGTCTCTATGTTTTATGTCACTGCTTATCACACGCACAGGACCCTATTTGTGTAATCACTGCCCCCCCCCCCCTCCAATGCAATGCATGCCATTTGACTGACAGATACATATTTTTTGATTTTCCCTTTTGAAAAGACAAACAATAAAGCTGTGTGCTTGATTGGGTATAACAATAACTCTGTTGTCCTATTGAGGCCTTCTGTGAAGAGGATGTAAGAACAAAACCAGGAGTTCAAGGTTCCCTAATCAAAATGAGTTGTCTATTTCTCCAAATTACACAATAGGTCCAGTATATAGCCCCCCTCCCTCCTTCTGACAGGAGTGTCACTTTCATCCTTTTCCAATGTGCAACAATGTGAATTTGGGGCAGTAGACACACCACTTCCTGTTTCTGGAGAGCATATTATAGTAGGAGAGAAAAGGTCCATCTTTTCCTCTTCCTGTCCAGATGGCAGCATCAGCTGACCCATGATATGAGGTCTCTTTTGTGCAGAACCTCATCCAACTTTAAAACTTATTCAGAAGTGTGTGAGCGAGAGAGAATATAAAGAAACAGCTATACTGTTAAATCAATGTCATGTTTAATATACACAAAAGGCCTTTTTGTATGGGAGATCATCCTGGCCAAGTTTAATCTTGACAGCAGTTGGCAGACTGGTTAGCCAAAGGCTATGTCTGTGCTCTTCAATGTAGCAGAGATCAGCTACACAGTGTAATGTGTGTTTCAGTTATTTCAGATATGACTAGATATTTTGAAAAGCTTTTTTATTAATAGTAAAAGAAGGAATAAAATGTAAAGTCCAATGCTACTTTGTGTCTCTGTTGCAGTCTGAAAGATCCACTATGTATGTTAGCACAAACAAAACACAATATACTGTAGATCAATAATCAATATTTTTGATATATTGGCTTAATGCAGATCCTTCTAAAAAGTGGACTGAACCTTTCAATAAAAAAAGACAAATGTAGATGAATACATTTGAAAGCAAGCACACAGAAACTATACAATATACAATATACGTACACGGTTGATAACTTTATTTTACAATGCTTTATTTTGTGAAGCTTTATAAATTGAGAAAATGTAATTGAAAAAGTGACAATAATATGTGACGATTTACCACTTCCACAACCTATAAAATCATACAGGGTAGATGCGTGATAGTCAGGCATATGCAAACTAACTGCAGAACAAAATGATACAATAGTCCTACATAATATATAAAAAATATACGAAACGTGCTCGGAGAATATCAAGAGAATGCAATGGTCAGACCATCTGTAGGCTACATGTGGCCTAGGGTTATTTTGTAACTTTCGTCATAAAATTAACTAGAATGGAATTACCCAAGATTGGCTACCTAGTTAAAAGCGCATTTTATTAGGCCTACATGATAACGGTGGATCAAGGATTATCAAATCAGCAGGCTAATATTCCTGCCACTATATTACACAGGAGGCTAGGCCTACTATCCCAGGTAAATTATTTGCCTATGGGTGGGGGTTTAGTTTCAGTAACCAATTACTATGACCGTTAGCGTGCAAACACGTATTCGTTGTAGCTGGCCCATATTTTGTCTTCATTTGGGTCATTGCTGGTGTATGCGCATGTGCCCGTGGAGCTGCAAGCCACCATGTGAAACCCCACCTCCGCCAGCCGGTCAAACGCCTGTTCCAAGAAGTTAAATTTCAGGTAATACCTAGCCGTGTACTTGTCTGGGGTTCGGTCAGGGTCGCGACTCTCATTCAAGGTGTCCCCGAAAACCTCCTTTGTCAAAGATATCTTCCCGCAAACAGTAATTCTAGCGACTCTGCGAAATTTAATGTCAGTTTGCATGTCTCTCCCAATCGTGTAGGTTCCTCTGTAACCAATGGTGATGTAGCCCGACTTTCCCTGTAGCGCAGGACTACTGGAGAGCGCAGGACTACTGGGGAGCGCAGCCAGTTCCGGGCTCCCAATATCCTTCTTGTCTGGACTGTCTTTGGTCACGGCAGGTGGTCTGAGGAGCTTTGAAAGCTCATTTAGTTGAAAATAGTCCGCTTCTTTCTGTAACCTTCTCCTCTCTTTGAAAAAGTCTGGCAGAACCAGTTCCAAGTCCCGTAAATAATCCAAGATATAACGGAAGAGGACACCGTCCCTGTCAAAAAAGAAGCGTCCTTTACGATCTTTGGGCAGGTCGCTAGGGCAGCGCGTAGTGAAAGTGCTCCACAGAAGGGAGTTTGGAACCGCTGTAAGAGTCTCACGTCGAGTTACATATACTTCTCCACCCACGTTCAATTCTATTACCTCAGGGAATAAATAACTTGTGGTCTCGCTTTGTGCCATTTCTATCTACTCTGGAGTATTCGAACAGCAATGGTGGATAAAAAGCAGAGTGGATAGGGAGTGTCTTCACTGAAACGAGTTGTTTATATTGGTTTGGTTGTGTGGGAGGAGAAGGAAGGCGAGTAGGCTATAGCTATAGCCCAGTTTAGCTATTAACTCTTCAAACCACTGTGACACCGTGCACATGCAGCATTTATGAGTGTAGCCCCACTACAGATGACGAATATCCAAGGTTCAGGAAACAAATGTTTTATGTATTACAAAATGTTAATCCATCAGGGGTTTAGTTTCTCACAAGTTACAAAACAATGTGATGCAATAGGCATACTTTACTTTGTAATCCAAGAGCATATTATTTCATCAGAAGTGATTCTCAGCCTCTCCATATGGCTTTTATTTTGTTTGTCTAAAAATAGTGCTAATTTGCTCAAAAAGGGTCAATCTATGTCCTCTACTTATAATTACATATCAATAAGCTACTAATTTGTAGGTTCTTGGAACACAGAAGGCCCTGCCCAGACTGGCAAGCCTCCAGGTCTGTTTCAACCAACAGCAGTAAAAATGCCTCATGCTTACTTAAAAGGCAAAATTCATTTCAATACAAATACAGTATCTCGGGGGGGGCCGGCCGGCGGCGGGGCCGGGGGCCGCGCGCGCGGGGGGGGGGGGGGGGGGGGGGGGGGGGGGGGGGGGGGGGGGGGGGGGGGGGGGGGGGGGGGGGGGGGG
>JAOEHI010000937.1:0-13184 GCA_025447815.1 Percopsis transmontana
ATATATACATAATAAATTATTAACATATATATATATATATATATATATATATATATATATATATATAGAGAGAGAGAGAGAGAGAGAGAGAGAGAGACAGAGAGAGAGAGAGAGAGTGTGTTAGTAAGTAGAGTTAGTAAGATATGGACAGCATGGGTCAAAGGGGGTGATTAGTTCTTCCTAATCTAACCTTACGAATGTTTATAGAGACCACAAAAAAACTATAAATATCAGAAGTGCAAATGGGAAGACCTTCATGAAAGAGCAGTATGTTAAACCATTATTGTATTGTCTCAATCAACAATAAACAGTAGTGGACATATTTTTTTATATAACTTTGCTTTATTCCATGGTTCACCATTGCTTTTGAGACTGTAGCCTTAAGAACCTTTTTTGTACTTCATCTCCCCATCATCTTCGCTGACCACACTCCTGAACTCAAGTGGATTTAATATCTGAAATCAATAGGGATTGGAGTTTACCACTCCATTGAGAGCCAACAGGGGTATTCAGCTTTTCATGTCACTACATCAGCTAAATTCAGTTACAAGCTACCAGGCCTTTGTGGTTGTAGCGTTTGGATGGAGTGAAAACTGTTTAGTCTCTATGAGACCAAGCGGAAACCATCACAGCTGAGTTTTGAAGCCTTAAGATGCTTTAAGAGGCAGTTCTACTAATAGCCATCAGATTGCTGACTCCAAAACATTACATTGTCAGAATGAATGGAAATTGATCAAAACCATTAATTTCTCTCTATAAATACAAAGCTAAAGAATGTTTTCTATGAGAAATTAAGGTCTCAAAAGCTAAATTCACTTCTGGTATGTGACGGTGGCAATTTTTTAAAATTATTGTTCCATCAAGAGGATATTAATGCAAGGGTATGTTGGTGAGGATCACATGACCCAGGCGACCAATCGTGAGTTAAAACCATACTCTTTCCATGTTGCCCAAATTCGGCTCTAATACCAACCTAATGGCGGTGCCCATAAACCCTCCTGGCTTCCAAATGTCCATTTACAAGTGGTCACAGGTCACATACACTACGCCCATGTTTTTTCCACAGTCCATGTGTAAGACATGTCTCTACCTGTCTTATGCGGTGGATTTTTTTCTCATCGGTCTCTGCAATGTAGAGGACCCCACTGTAGGACAAGGCGATGGCTGTTGCCCCCTCTAGCATGGTCTGCACTGCCCGTTTACCCATGGTATATTCAATACCGGGCACCTGGCAATGCATGGGACGTCCCGCCACAATCCGCACCTGTTATAGGACAGACACGCAAGTTCACACGCAGACAGACACAGGCATGTATGTGTGTAGACACACAGAAACACAGATTCCAAATCTAGATATGATAAAATATAGGTTTGTTTATGAAACATGAGGTGTTTCTCCAAACTTTTGTAAATGTTCCCTATAGTAATAAACCTTTTTTTGGATCTATAGTTATCTAGATTTAAAGTAAAGACTGCATCAGCTGCATTCAGTTCCACTCAACAAATGAAGCTAAGCTATTTTCCAATGCAAAAATTCATACTTAGTAGTATTACAACAATACATTGCAAAATCTGCCAGAAGGAATGTAAGGTTGCCACAAAATCTGCCACATTCGTATAGCAGATTTTGCATTTAGCCAGTTTTTTATAAATATACTTATTTTCTTTTTACATATGTATCTTTCTGTTAGCAATAGAAGGCACTTCTCAGTCCTCTAGCATGTTACCAGTAATGTTCAATACATACAACAGTATCTGCTATAAACAGCATGTGTGGCAGACTTTACCTGTCTATTTTCAGTAATCTGTAACACAACATTGTTGTCCAGCACGTAGATGGAGTTATCCATAGGGTTGATGGCTAGGTCTGTGGGCCATTCTAAGCGAACCTAGGGATGAGAAGAACAAAGTTTATTTGACAGTAATCAATTGTGGATGAAGGAGTGTTGTGAGAGAATAATGAAGGAACAGTCCTGATACTATCCTTGAAAAGTTCAGCCCAGAAAGACAAGAAACAGATTTGTATGCTAATACAGGGTTCCCACCCTTTTCTATAATTTTTTCCAGGACTTTTCCGGGGCATTTTAAGTAATGATCTAGCTGGTATGACAGACAGGGATCGCGCCATACACTGATTTGTTCCTCTCTGTGGAAGTCTGATTCAAAAGACGTGCAGTCTATGGCTATAACTTGTGAATGAGGGAAATCTTCTCTTACATGCATAGAAATGATGGCAAATCGATCATAGAATAATGCAAACACACCTGTGTTCACAGTGTTTCGACAACATAACCAAGAGCAGCCTATTCTAAATACTCTCGTCCATAAACCATTTGAACATTAATATGATCCTGTACATAACTTAGCCCTTTCAGATGGCAATGTTATCCATTTTGGGGAGCTCTGATAGATAGCCTAATAATTCATTCTCAGCTAGGAGCTAGGAGATAGGAGAAAGTTGAAATAATTTTCCAGGACAACACAAGATTTACTCTGTATTTTCATGTGTTTTTCATGACTGGAAAATTGGTCAACAGTTTACCAGGTTCTCCAGGACTGTAAAAGGGAAGCAAGGTGTCATTTAGTGTTTAAGTGATATAAAATGCAAATAGGTTAGAAGCGCAGGCAAAATGTTTCAAGTTCTAATTTTTCTACTTTGTGTAGCTCTCTGGCAAAACCGTAAGACTGCATTCTTCCAGTTTTGTCTGGTTGAGCCATGGGTTCAGCAAACCTACAAGCTTCACAGCTGAGTTTATAGAGCTAGCAGCCTGACAGTCCTACCATTTTAAAATAATCTGAAAAACCTCAGTAGAGTTGAAGCGTGCTGTACACGCTGTGTACAAATGAGTAATGAGGCCAGCTAACATAGGAGTTCAAGTTCACACTACATCTACCATCAGCCACTGCATTACAACCTCTGATGTCAATGGCTGCTTTGCGTAGATTCACGAACTGAACTGACACCAGGTCAATGCCCTCAATGTAAAATTTTCCACACTTGTATTCCACACAATGTATTATTTACCATTTTTACCACAGCTTTACCACGTTTGTGTTTCCTACAAGTACAAACAGTTAGCATACTGATTAATAATGAATCAATGAAGAGGAAGATAACTTTCTCAAAAGCTATTTAGAAAACCCACTCACATACGCAAACTATGTGGGAATGAATATGGTAATACTTTACATTCCCTGACGGACACAGTCAACCTCTGTTTGTGTGACACTTCAGCAACTTCAAACTCTACGTTACAATAGTGCCATCGGGGGAAGGAGAGAGGGAAATAAAGAAATAGAAAGCAAATCAAGAGATGTAACAGTCACATTCTCTCATTGGACGGGTGGCATGTTTGAGTCTGTGTGTGTGTGTGTGTGTGTGTGTGTGTGTGTGTGTGCATCTTACCTGTCTTATGTGCATGCTGGTGTCACAGGTGAGAGGCCGTGCAGAGGTCAGGTCGTTGCTGCCGAGCAGTGTAGAGATGATCCCATTCCGGTCCACCTTTCTGATCATGGTGCCGTCCACAAAATAAATGTAGCCGTTCTTGTCCACAGTAATACCTGTGTTTGTGTGTGTGTGTGTGTGTGTGTGTGTGTGTGTGTGTGTGTGTGTGTTCGTGTGTGTGTGTGCGAGGGAGGGAGAAAGAGAAAGGCAATATTCCAAACATAAGCATAATTCCAAACATATTTCAAGGCTTGGTTTCAGCAGTTGGGCCTAATAGGGGAACTCCTACTCTATTTAGTCCTTTCTATCCTCTGTAGAGAACTAACTACTGCTGTTTGACATACAGTACAGTGTCACTACCTGCAAGTGTCTCACCTAGACACCACTGTAGATCAGATCTATCAGGAATGCAAATAGAAATGCTTTAATGCATGGGCTGTAAGCTGAGTCATTATTATTATTATTATTCACATTTGAAAGGTTTTATAGGTCCAATAAGTGGTTTCCCCAAAAAACAGCAGCTTGTGTACTGTACATGGTATAACATTTATTTAAGATGATATTATAAATATCAATCCTGTTTTTGGCACAGCACAAAAAAGTGGTTTACTTGAATAGCGGAAGTGTGAAAATGCTCTAGCGTGGAATAGGGACTGAGGGTATCCCCTACAGCAGCATGTCCCCAGTTCACAACCCCATTATGCCATACTTGTCAAAGAAGGACACTAAACACCTGACTTGCTGCAGGCTCCACTTCGCTAACTGACTGACCCTTTACCCCGACCAGAGGGAGAGACTGGATTGCCCCCCTCTTTGGGGATTAAGGGGATTAAGTAAATCAAATTCGGTATAGATGACATGTTGAACAACAGCATAGCTCACATCTCCTGCGCCTCATATGGAGGCTAAAGGGCTACTGTCACATACTGTACTACAGCTGTACAACACTATTATAAACAGGGACACTGAATGATAGAGGGAAAGATAGTGAGATCAAAGGGTTTGTAAAATGGAGAGATTGAGAGTGCAGGGAGAGTACGAGAGGAACAGAGGCTCTAAGTGTATTGGAAAGGGATGAAAAGCTTACTGCAAATGTGTGTATGTGTGTGTTAAGTCGGAACCCTGAAATAGTCACTTCACATCCGGACGGAGTCGAGGATACAAGACAGACTGTTGCCATGGTTATGAGGTGGGCTTCTATAAAAACTTCCCTTTTTATAGAGCCAGCTAATCACATGGTAATGTGTTTGCCCCCCCTATCCAACCACCTGTTAAACTTCATTCTGTTGAGCAAGCAGACTGTTATTCTTTACAGTGTAAAGACTGCATTGTGTTAGCAACACTATATGACTATATATGCATATATAGAGTGGAGCCACAATCTCAAAATTTTCTACTTTGTTTGTAATTTCCTTTAATTTCCTAGAAATTAAATGACCTAATTTACAGCTAGGTCATTTAGCAGAGGTAGCAGGGAGCAGGTAGCAGTTAGACATTTAGGCATGTTGGTGATCGAATCCGGGCCGTCAGCTCAAAGACTCTCTAGACTACGTCTAGTAGCAAATACGCAGAGCATAGTTTTTTATACACACACTGCGTCGGTAGAATCCACCAAGCAGATAAGATGGATGAGACGTTTTTTGCAGCCGTTCGCTTGGTCGATCAGGGCCTTAAATAACAAGAACGAAACAAGGATATTTTCTAGCCATTTATACCAGAAGCCCTTGTGGAATCCTGAGGGGCTCAGTGGGGGTTCCGTGAAACGGCGTTTATTGTCAGCTCCCCAGAAACAACATAATTAAACCAGCTAACTGTAAATTCTTACTTTACTCACTGGTCCAAATCAGTTGAGGAGTTGGTGAAACGGACCAAATGCAGCAACAACAGTGACGTGACAATATTCACATCACTCATTGGCCAGATTGGTCTTTGTTCTACAGATCTATGAAACCCCCTTTCCCTGAGCTAAACAATGCGAAGATTTCGCTGTTCTTGTGTGTTTTCGAAAGTTCCTAATATGGTCATCAGACCAAATTTCTATGAGGCTCCACCCCCCCTTAGGACTCCAAATTTGAGTTGCCATGCTGCTTGCATTCTGTCAACAAACACTTGTCCTCCCATAATGCACAGCGCAGCCGACTACGGCAAAACTGGTTTAGTCCAAAAACGTGCAGTTCTTCCAGCAGTTGGGTCGGATCGAGGTCGGATCACGTTCTACCCACAAACGAACAGCTCCAGAGTTCGCTTGAAAGCGTGCTGAGACCGCCTCTTCCAGGAGGTCTCAGCACGCTTGTTTGGTCCGAGTGCACCCGAGTGCGATTGCTGCACTCACACATGCTCAAACGAACCGCACCAAACGGGGGGAAACAAACTCTAGTACAATTCAACCGAACTAAAAGAGGCAGCTATGAAAGCGCCCTTGGTAAAGACAACAATGTTATAAATAAGTACACCAATGGACATACAGTAGTTTAAGTGTGGTTTTGTACAAGGATACAGGGCACACAAAAGGGTGGGGAACACCCACCTACACACAGTTTTTGTTACCACTAAATTGTAATAGGCAGGTTTAATCTAGACCTGCCTATTACATTTTACATTTATTTACATTTATAGCATTTAGCAGACGCTTTTATCTTGAGTCAAACACCCAGACCACTAGGCTATCCTGCCCCCCCTATCCTGCCTATTACAATTTAGTGGTAACAAAAACTGTGTGTAGGTGGGCGTCCCCTACCCTTTAGTGTGTGTGTGTGTGTGTGTGTGTGTGTGTGTGTGAGTGTGTGTGTGTGTACCTTTAGGGCCCAGTAGCTGTGCCTCGGTCGCTTTGCGTCCATCTCCGCAGCGGGCTTCATCAAAAGGGGGGCACTGCTCCCCTGTTCCAGCTACCACCTCTCCATTACCTGCACAGAAACACCCATAGTACTACAGCAGCAGCACATTTATATGTTGATTAACCAATCCACGAACACTAATTACTAGGGCTGTGCTAAAAAATCGATACAGCAATATATCGTGACATTTATTCTCGCGATATACCACATCGATTTCCAGCTCAAAAATCTAATTCTTAAAAAAAAAAATTACCTTTAAATTAAAAATATATATATATATTTTTTTGTTTGTTTTTTTAAAGATTCTCGTTATAAACGGTGTGTGAACTACAAGTACTAGATGTCGCAGTACGGCTAGTTGCCTAGAATTGACGGCCCCCATTTATGGTAGAGTGAAATTTGGATGCAACATGACGGACGCAGCTGACAGAATTACAGCGGCTCCTTGAAAGTATAAAGCCGATGTGTGGTATTTCAGCTCTCTATTTACATTTTCAGTAAACTATGTGGAATATCGCAATATATCGCAATATGTATTGTATCGCAATGTATCGTGATATGTATTGTATCGCAATGTATCGTGATATGTATCGTATCGTGACCCTTGTATCGTGATATGTATTGTATTGTGACCCTTGTATCGTGATATGTATCGTATCGTGAGGTCCTTGCCAATACCCAGCCCTACTAAATACAAAAATTAAAAATGATGTGGGGGCGTACCGACGACCTCACGGCCACCGCTAAGCATCTTGGGTCGGTAGATTCGACGGGAGTTGGTGTCGGAGACGTAGAGCTGTCCCGTGACTGGGTCTGTCGCTAGGTAGTAACGGTGGGCGGGGTTGTTGCTATGAAGATAGAGGGGACAAATCAAAAGAATAATAATTTTGTTACAACAGTAAAACTCTTTTTATTTATAATTTTTTGTATTTATATTGTGCCCTAAAAAGTTTACAAGTACTTTCACTGTCAAAATAAAAGCTAAATGCTCACTAATAAACTAACTACTAAAATGGAGAGAAAAAAACATTAAAATACTTAATATTACAGTTTTTTTCAATTGCTTACCCGCTAAAACTGGTACTGGCACAATCATTGAAACCATTAACTCATGCCAATCTTTTGACCAAGTCTATCAAACTATAAGCACATTGTCTGCTTTACAACAAGTTTGCAATTCTAAAATGCACTAAACAAACTTAGCAAAAGACACATCAAAACTAAATGTGTGTCATTTGGAAAACACTACCATTCAAATGCCACACTAATTGATCAATTACCACTAGTAGCCAATTAACTTTTCTCCAAAAATTGGCCTCTATTGTTGTCCAAAACCAGAGAGCCAACCGGAAGCCTATTTATAGTGCTCAAACTAAAAAATAGAAAAAAAAGTGAACTCATTTAATGGAATGCCATTTAAGTCAATATCATATAAATAAATATGCCCTGAACATTAACTAAGATTACAACTCCACATTGAATAAGTGAGGTATACTCTGCACAGCACTGTACCGCACGTTTCATAGGCATATTTACTGATTTAATATTGACTTAAATGGCATTCCATAAAATGAGTTCACTTGGACATTTTTGAGTTTGAGCACTATAAATAGGCTTCCTTTTGGAGAAAAAAGTAATTGGGTCTCTTACTGTTCATGCCAAAGTGTAAAATACTATGCTTTGAGAAAAAAAGAAGGGTGTGACGATTTGCATTTTGTGTGTGTGTTTTGGAGTTTTGTGTATAGAGTTTGGACAAAGGGAGCCATAGTTTCAGAAATTGTGTTAGCAATAGAAAAAAACTGTAATGCAACAGCAACAGAAATAGTAAAATGTAAAAGGGGAAAAAGACGACTGCACATAGCAGAGGGATCAATAAAGAGATGCTGATGATTTCAAACCCAAGAAACAGGTTTTTAATTTACCGCCTGTGGCATACCAGGTGAGAGTGTGCGTGTGCGTGTGCGTGTGCGTCAGGCAGAACAGAATTAAGTGATTGTGATGGGCCATCAGTTGTCTGTGACACACTCTTAATGACACTTGCCACACTGTCATGTAACATCCATCAGTCTCACACACATGCATGCATGCGCACGCCACTGGCCCAAGGGGTTAGTAGTTGGTGAGAATCAACAGTAGATTTCAATTAATACAGATGAAAATTCAAATGAAAGAAAGTGTATTGTATGAGTGTGTGTGTGTATATATAAATACCAAAATAACAAATTACACTTCTGTCAAAGGACTGATATTCCCAAAAAGTCCTTTAAAAAAAGGTTTATTAAAAAGTGTGTGTGTGTGTGTGTGTGTGTGTGTGTGTGTGTGTGTGTGTGTGTACACAGGCTAAAGCCTCACACCCCATGGTCAAGCCTGACACATGACGTGCGGTCTGGTGGTGTGATCATCATCCACATGCCAGGACACACACACACACACACACACACACACACACACTAATGACGCACAGAGAGGATACAGGAGCCAGGACACAAGGAAGGAGAAAAAAGGAAACGGTTTCAAGATGGAAGGACAGAACGTACAGAAAAATGACTGTATGTGAAGCTAGGGTAAAGGATTGTAGAGAGGATGCGAGGAAGGCAGGAGGGAATAAGATGATAAAAAGAGAGAGAGAGAGAAGGAAGGAGCAGGTCATACAAAAGAGGAAATCCATAAGCCAGCTGTGGCTAGAGTAGCTGCTAATACAATTCTAATACAATTTCTTTTACTAAATGACTTCTCTTGCTAGCTCCTTTAAGGAACTTGTACTTTGATTAAAAAGTGAACATTAATTGAAAGCCGCGAGTTATGGCGAGGCAAAAATTACATCTGACCGTTTTGTTTAGCCAGTGGCAAAGAAATGTCGTGTAGGCAACTCCTCCGTGGCTTTATTAAAAGTATTACAGATATAATAAGTAAAGAAACTCTTAAACCTTACTGGGATAATTAGGTAGTTTGAGTGTGTGTGTTGGGGGGTACAAAAAAAAGAGAAAGAAAAGGTCAGAAAGGAGAGAATGAGAAGGACAATAGTGCCAACTGCTCACTTCCACCCATCCTGATGAAAATAAAACATTAACCAGATAACCACGTAAATAAATCACGTGAATAATGAATAAATCCGGTGGGTCCTCTCTCACAGTCTCCTAGCTGGGGGGTCCTATTAAAGTGAAGACTGGTCTGCTCATCTGAGCTGACAGTAGAAAAACACTCCCCCTCACTATCAGAGAGAGACCTCTCTGACCTCTCTAATATACAGCCTGATATAGAGAGAGTGCACACAAATGGAGAATAATGAGAACAGGAGAATGAAAAATGTAATGCAGGGGATTAGTCACTCTTACCTATGTCTGAAATCTTTGTTTCTTTAATACAGCAAAAATATTGGAAGACGAGAAGAGAAGAGAAGTTAGTAATTAAACAGTTTAATGCTACATGCGACCAGCAGAAACACTAAGGGCCCTATTTTAACGATGTAAGCGCACGGTTTGTATAGTGTATAGCGCAGATGCATTTAGGGTGCGTCCAAATCCACTAGTTCCGCTAGTTTAACGGCAGAAAAAATGGTCGCAGCACATGGTTCTGGTATTTAGTCTCTTAATTATTCATGGGTGTGTTTTGGGGCGTAACATGCAATAAACCAATCAGTGTCATCTTCCATTCCCTTTAGGAGCCATTCTAGTGGTGCATTTACCAAGTAGTAAGAAAGAATGCTTCTCTACAGAGGAAACTGGTCTGCTAGTGCACAAAGTGAAAGTGCGCGAGCAGACCATCTACAGCAACAGCAGGATTCCACAAGGATAAAATATCTAGATGTCCACAATAACAATCTTATTGTAAGATTATTATTGTAATCTTTTTCACGTTTGTGCACTGCTGCGCGTCTCTGTGCATGTAACAAGCAGAGTGTAAGCTTGTTATTTAAACAACGTGGGTGCTGGACGGGAAAATGACAACTGCGTCGGTCTGAAATTAGCAAAGACACTTGCGTCACACTTAGCGCTGGGTGTAAGATAGGGCCCCGAAGGTTGAAAACAGTAACAGTAAAAGACAGCATGCAGTGTTAAGATCGGTCAACCATCCATTCATCCCAGAAAAAATCAATTATACAGAGATAAAAGGCTCACAAAACAACAGTTAAACACCCCCAGATAGACCCACATTTAGACACAGACCACACTTTAATAATATTTAGTTTGGCTCAATATTTGCTAGAGTAATCTTTCAAGGGCGTAGATTAGTGGTACTGTTAGTCTGTGTGTCCATCAAATGATCCATTGGTTGCAGCGTACCTCAGCTCCATGACGCTGGTCACGTTCCCAGAGGGGAATATTCTTCTGATGTAGTTGAAGTCTCCAACAAAGATACTGCCGTCTGCCCCGCAGGCCAGAGCCAGAGGGGCCAACAGCTTGTTGCCCTCCGCCTGTCCGTTGCAGCTGGGGCAGGAGATGCTACGACGTCGCCCGTTACCTGGGAAACCCGAGCACAGTGTATCTGAGCAGGCCTTGTATCCCCGTCGCAACACGCACGACTTCTGTTTCCTGTATAGGTCCCCCTCCCTATGAACGGTGTACTATAGAGGCTTTAATAGGTAGTTTTGCAACTCAACAGCTAATGATTAGCTATACATTTAGCAGGATTCTGTTTTTAATCACTGTTATTGCAGCTAGCGTGCACTGTGTGCATTATGGGTAAGAGTGGGTTCTTACCCATAATGCTGCTGATCACCGGGGGCTGCTGGGAGATGAAGATGTTCTCCCCGTTGCCCTTGTAGAGGATACCTTGTGGACAAAGAGATAGGAAAAGTCAGACAGGGATGATGTTAATCTTTCATTTACCACAGGCCACAGCCAGCACATAGCAGTGTTTTGCCTAGCTCCACCATTTTCCGCATGAGCAGTTTGAAAAGTTGATTATTAAAAGCACATTAGCACCGCTGTGCATCAGTTTACAGATGAGCATCTATCAGAAAACATCATCGCCTTACTTTGTCTTTTGATCAATTCTGGATTCAAGGCAGAGACGTATTCTGTACTAATTCACTCAATATCCTGTTAATTCACACCTCCAGGATCAGCATATGCTTTGAATATGAACACTTAGGAGTGTGCGTGCGTGTGTGCGTATCTTTTGTATGCAAGAACATGTGTATAACTGCGGGCTATTTCTTGCATGCAGGCGTATACAGGCTATGGTGTGTTAATGTCCTATGTAAACATGCTGTTATACTGAACGTCTGCATATGTTTGTTGTATGTGTTGTATATATATATGTATATGTGTTTTGTGCACTTATGCCATTACTTATGTTAAAGCACAATTATTGGCCCAATTTATCTATCTCTCTCTCTCTTGCTGTGTTGCATTATGGGGAAAAATAATATTTATGTATTGCATTGAAGGGGCTAACAGTGCTAATACTTTCTTCCTGCCAAATTCTCTACTTCTGTCCAAAGTGATACATTTCCTTCTACTGCTTTTACCATAGTCATGCCCTTAACACATTCTGAAGTATGTTTCTGTTTTTAATTAAATTACTACAAACCTTATTTCATTTATCACAATTAAATTTAACTTGCTTCAATTTTAACTGTTGCATATTGTTAATTTTCATTACACAGTGTGTGCTAGGTTTATTAACCTAGCCAGCTAGTGTAGTTTCTGTAACAACTTCATTCCCCACAAGGATTAAAGAAGCTTAACGTATTACATCGTATCTTCTTATCTTATCAATTCATTGTACTGCCTGACTGCTAAAAAGCAAACTTTTAATTTACTAAACAACTAATAGACTGGGTTTTAGGCCTTAAAATGATATATAGTATACAATATTAGATATGATTAATGATAAAATATGAGGAGAATACTTTAATATTATAGGAAGTGTCCTACTATATATATATATATATATATATATATTTCTTATAAATGTCTTATTTATCTCTTGTATGGAGTAGCCTTCATTTCTCAGAACAAGAATAGACTGATGAGTTAGAAAGAAAGTTCTTTGTTTCTGGCCATTTTGAGCCTGTAATCGAACCCACAAATGCTGATGCTCCAGATAGTCAACTAGTCTGAAGGATGGTTTTATTGCTTCTTTATTCAGAAATTTTCAGATGTGCTACCATAATTGCAAAAGGGTTTTCTAATGATCAATTTGCCCTTGTAAAATGATAAACTTGCCATTGGAACACAGGAGTGATGGCTGCTGAAAATGGGCCTCTGATCGCCTCTGTAGATATTCCGATAAAATAAAAAATAAGAATTTACAACATTAACAATGTCTACACTGTATTTCGGATCAATTCGATGTCATTTTAATGGACTACATTTTGTATAGGTTTATATATACATTATATATATAAAATGTAATTAATTAATAAACATCTTAAATGTAATGAAACTTCATAATGTGTGCACTGATGCCATGCAACTGCCTCATGGCCACAGTGTTGGCTTCCAAGCGCTGGTTGAAGCTTTGCATGTCTCCTACAGTATAATCTTGTTATATTTACAGTCTACAGTGAATTATTAAATGAAAGGAAAGTTTTTCTTTTGTTGTTTTGTTTAAGTTTGTCTCTCCATGGAAACGGCCTGACAACAGGGAGCATCCCCGTTTGTGGGTGGGCTATTGGTAATGTCCTGGTAATGAGGCTATACAATAGTGATGCTGTTGTCATGGAGATGAGTAGAGCAGGACCGAGGAATGTTTAAGTCTGATTGCTGGTACTGTAAAAGGGGAATGTGTGTGTGTGTGTGTGTGTGTGTGTGTGTGTGTGTGTGTGTGTGTCACATCACACTTGGTGTATGTGTGAAAATGAATGTCTAAGTGGGATATTTTTAAGTTGGCTGGTGCGTATGTGTAGGCTATACATGTGTGAGTGGATCTTGTATGTGTCTTGCAATGAGTGAAAG